>JAAEAF010013481.1:0-115631 GCA_011037195.1 Triatoma infestans | reverse complement strand
CCATACACATGGCATTTCGATCATGGGACCTTATCGAATATCCAACCCTACCTGCTACAACTAAGCATACATGGACATTGAAACCTACAACAAATTTGGAAAAACCCCGTTATGTGATAATTGCATTTCAAACCAACAGAAAAGATAACAAACTAGCAGATCCATCAATTTTCGATCAAAACAACATTACTAATGTTAAACTACACCTAAATTCAGAGATCTATCCTTATGACGACTTAAATGTAAATTTTTCCAAGATTATTTCAGTTTTCTGTATTATATGTATCAAAATTTTCAACATAGTTACTATGGAAAAGCAAACCAACCTCTTATGTCTAAAAATCATTTTAAAGATTATGCACCTATTATTGTAATAGACTGTTCTCGTCAATCGGAAGCCATAAGATCATCTTCTGTTGACATTAGGTTAGAGATAGAATGTACTGAAGCTTTCAAGGCTAATACCACAGCATATGCCTTAATTTTACATGACAGCCTCGTGGAATATAACCCTTTATCTGGCATCGTCAGAAGAATATAATTGGTGATGTGGTGGGGTGGAGTTGATATAAATTAAAGTATTGAAAAGGAGATATTTACAGTCCATCATGTGTGCTGTAGTGATAGATATACAAGGCTATCAAAGTGTTGATCACACATTTATCGTAAAGGAGCTGGCAATTGTTGACTTTAATGATATAGAGAAGCACTGGATATTCAAACCCCCATCTTATGGAAATCCAGACTCATCCCCCAATAGATGGGTATACAGAAACCTTCATGGAATTGGATGGGGGGCTGGTGATATTGACTATTCTGAATTTGATGGTATTTTGAAGACTGCAACCGTCAATTATACTTACCTATTTGCAAAAGGAGATGAAAAATGTAAATTCTTGGGTAATATAATTGGAAAGACTGTGTTTAATCTTCAAGATTTTGGCTGCCCCAGTATAAAACATCTATCTCTATATCATCACTTCAACAAGTGTAACTATCACGCTGATTCTAAATACAATTGTGCTCTACAGTTTGGTCGAATGTTAGCTAATTGGATGCTTCAGAACTCTTCCAAGGTAGATTTTACCAACGCTAGCGTTAGGGGAAATACTTTTAGAACCTCCTATAAACTACCACTGAGCCCGGAGTTGCTGGCTTTTAATGGGTTTATCCAAATAAGAAATAAATGTCTTCAGTGTGTGTACTGTGGAATGATACTTTTAGAAGAAGTAATAAAAGAATGTCCTTGTAAATTACATTATGATAACTGTACTTGGTGTAAAAAACATGGAATTAAATAAAACTCTTTTTTTTAAAATTATTTGTTGTATTATTATTTCTCCTAAAACCAGATATATAGGTCAATAATTAAGGCACAATTATTATTTTTAAAGTTTTATTTTTTTTAAAATTACCCCCTCTACTTAATGAGTGGAGGTAAAATTTTTATACATATTAGTAAAGAACATAATTTTTATTTTTTGAATTATTACAATATAATAATATAAGGGTGAATTAATATTTTATTAATATGATTACAAGCACTACATATAAAACAGAAAAGGGTATATAGAAATTATTTTCTATACATTATTAGCTCAAAACTAAAATACATGTCATCAATATCACACAAATAAATTATAACATAATAATAGATAGTTACATTAGCTGTTTCTATTCATTTAAAAAATGCCCCAGAGCCCGAGTATTAATTGAATCAATTATATACCTTTTATTATCTAGAGGACATAAACTTACTTTATTCTGTTGTACAGTCATCATGACGTGCTGCTTACTTCTAAACATAACCATTGAATGCCTAATTGCTTCGTTTGTCAGTAAGCAAGCAACATAATCATCAAATGTTGTGGAATGTTTTAGAACAGGTTTTTTTACCCCTTTTGCCTTTTTTATTATTTTGGAACCTCCCAGTCGTAGCGAATACATTTTCGGGCGGAGTCCAATAAACTCTGTTATTATTCTCCCTGCGGCTTCATCCTTAAATTTACCTACAGCTGCTTTATTCTTTTGTAATTCAGTAATGATATCACATGATGCCATATTGAATTCCTGACATAAGATTTGGATCAATGGGTGGCCTGATGAGGGATAGTTAGACAGATCTAAATAATTTCGCATCCGCAGTAAATCATTAAATAAATTATCTGTTTTAATTAGATAAATGAATGAATCAGTATCCATATAACACAACTGCAACCTATCAGCCCCAAAATATGGACGCATCACATTATAATGGTACCAGTATAAATGTAATTTTGATAATTCCAAAACGCAAAGACCTGTGTAAATAGGTTTATTAAACAGAATGCTATTCTTTGCTAAATGTATAGCTGCCAGAGATTCGTTATATATAACATAATCTAGACAGTCAGGTCGAGCTGTTAATTTTTCTAACTTCAATCGATTTGACACAAGTTTGATAGAAATTCTATTACGCACATTTTCCATAGTTTTACCAAAAACTTAATTATTAAACAATTTGTATAAGTCCTTTTCAAATTGATTTGTAGCTTTCTTACGCAGTTCGGTGTTATGCTGTATATATGGTGCTAACCATGCCGACTGTTTGAATTGCAAAACTTTATTGATTCGTATTAATTTTAAACCATGTGCTAAAGCCTGTTTTAATATCATGTAATGACATACATAGTTTTTGCGAGGTCTAAAGTGTGGTATTAATTTAGTTTTACCTTCTACTGAAATATTTTCAGCTAAGAATGGCAAATCATTATGACTATTATGGAGTTCAGGTGGATACTCGATATCAACGTCTAATATATATCCAGTTTCATCACATTCCCCTAAACAATCTAGATTTAAACTGCCCGGTTCAACCCATTTGAAATCACCATAAGGGAGGAAGTTATTCATTGCAAAACCGTATAGATTGTTGCAATCTTGGTATGCTATAAAAGTGGATGGTAACGAAGGATTATAATCATCCATGAAATGATTATTAGCCTCGGCAAATCTGCGTGATACCTGACAGATTCCACCCCTTACCCCTCTCTCAATCATCAAAATTTGGTCATATTCAGTGCGGAGCTCTAATTTACACTGAGTTAGCCGCAACATTGCATCCCAAGACAAACCTGGTAAAGTGAAGTAATAAGCGGGGTCAAGTTTATGAGATCCAATAGTTACCGTTCTAAAATGTTCAAATATGTCGGAGAGAATTAATACATCAATTTTCAAATATAAATCACTATATTCTCCTAGAGTTTTGCATGAAAATGCATCCCAACCGTTGAGGGCGTGTTGATAATCGTCTTCACTTATATCCTCCCCCTTAACGCTACTATAAAACATTTCTTTGGAGGGTAATGAACTATCTCCTAGCCTGTCCCAACATGAAATATACTCGTAGGGAAATACACCTTTCCTAGTTACCAGATGCATCACATCCGGACCGAAGAATTTTGACGTTTCTGTTAAATTTGCAAGATTTTTCACTAAATTGTCCAAACTAGAGGCCATAAATCGAAATGTGTCTACAAACCTTAACTTCATGTTTTCACTAATACTTTTTGTGAAAGAGATATACCGCTCCCCTGAAGTGGGGATAACGAATATCTCTTTATCATCATAACCCAATTGGGTAATTAAGAAATGTGCGTCATAACCACTAAGATTATGACAGAATACTGGAACAAAATTTAGTTTTTTACACAGCAAATTACATTTATTATGTGCTGGGCCTCTATAAGCGCCTGAAATGTGTGAATGATCTTTTACCTTTCCATTTTCATCAGTAAAAAATCTATCACACATGTAGCAAGTATTGGCGCAGTTGAAATTTTCTTCTTCTTCAGGGGTTAGGGGTTTCATAGCTATGTTAATGTTGTACAGATCCTCCACAGCTTCTGCAATGCTCTTTAAGTATAGAATGCATTTTTTTAGCTGCATCAGGCCCTCTGTATATAAATGGTTCTTTAGGAAGACTATGGTCAATTATATCTAATTCATCACTTATTTTTATGTACAAGCCGAAACTCATTGGAGTGTGTAGGTGAGTATTTATAGTGAATGAATCATCGGGGTTTGGGTTACAAGTGCTCACTGGTTCCAATATACTTTCAAAATCTAAGTAAATTACGACGGGGACCCTCTGTATGTACCCGCCATGTTCAAATTCAATAAATGGTTTTTTTGTTGGTAACTCAACTCTCGTAGGTTTGTGTGCGCAACAGAATAATTTATGGTTTTGGTACCGAGATTCTCCATTATAACGTTCATCAAGATGGGTGAAACATCTTTTACATATATATTTTGATGATTTACGTTTGGATATTTGCATACTGACAAGTCTATTAAAATTTTTTATATAAACATAGTGGTAATTGTTATTTGAATATAGTAGTAACAGATCGCGATGGTCATCTAATTCTCTATAAACCACTTTTAGAGGATACACGTCATTGTTATCATCCAGTCCAAATATATTGATGGAAATATTATTAACAGATTCAAATTTGTCAATATCTTTAAGAGAGGTCGGGAAATTTACACACGAAAAATCATATTTATTTTCCAATGATTTGTATTTATTTGGTCGTTCTGAATTTTTTCCATCAATAAATTTGGCGAGTATGGCATACACAAAACATTTATTATCAAAATTTTTTATATTATACATGCTTTTTTGCTTTCAATACACCTAGGCAAAGGTAAATATGTTGAAGCTTTTAAAGGGTTGTGTTTGCTTACCCTCACTCTTAGCCCATCCACTGAAACCAGTGACCAGCCACTCTTGGTCATAGCCGCTTCTTCTAGTTCTTTCTTTAATTTGGCAAAGGCTGCATCTAGAAAGCTGTTGACATCATCAGCTAGGTAGACTGCTTTGTTAGTTGTTTTCAAGGCCTTTTCCATTTTTTCTCCATGTACATTTTCAAAAGTGCAGTCCACACACAGATTAAATTTTATGGATGAGTGTGTCACCACACTTTGATGAATGATGTCTAGAATTTTGGAACGTACACTTTCTAGAAATATTGGAAGATCCATACAACTTGGTGAGCGTACAAAATATGATGCAAGTCGTCCCTGAAAAGCTGTCTCATACGGCGTTATATTATTCAACCCTGTGGATAATGCCAAGAGCTCCTTCCTGGAAGGTTCCCCTAATCTTACTCTTTTACTTCCACAGACAGCTTCATGTAAACGGCCATTGTGTATATCGGGTTGTATACATTGACATTGCCTACACCTAAGAAGAAAACAAATTAATAATACTTAAATAATTACAACTTCATAAATATATATATATATTTACTTACAGGTAACGTCCTCGAGCTGTACACTTCTTCTTATGAATTTGAAGATCTTTTTTATAAAAATATGTTTTTCCACAAGTGCACCCATATTTTGTACGCTCACCATGGTTTAAGGCTCTATGTATTTTGAATTGATGTGCCTTTTCAAAATTAATGTTACATTCTTTGCACTGAAAAAATAAAAAAAAGAAGCTTTGTTTTATTTTATTTTTTTTTTAGTTTACTTTGATAAAGTAATGTAGGTAATAATAATGGTAAAACTTACATGAACCATGATGATGAGAGCTGTGATGTCAGCAGTGGTGGAAAAAGGAGCTTTATTTATTTTACTTTTTAGTGATTGCTTAAATTATTCTTATATGAACTTTTGAAACATTAGATAAATGTGCAAGGGGTAGATTATTGCCAAGCCTTCTTTATCACGCGATCTACAATTTTTTTATGCAATTGAATGAAGGCTTTAGGTTAATAAAAAATTAAATATTAGAAAAATAAAGCAACTAAATACAGCAAAAGTTTTGTTTTTTGCACCAGTAACGTAGGAGTTCACTCGATTTTAAAAGGAACTAAATTTGGTGCAACAAATTTAAACGTATTATAGTAATTTTAGCTTACAAAATTATCATACAGACATATATGTTCTTTAGAAAAAACTATTGTTTCACTACGATGGAGTAGCCCTCTTGAAATGCTCAATGTGTTATCATAGAATACAATTCCTCTGAACACCAATCGCAATTGTTTGCGTTATTAACTCGTGTGAGGTTCTCATTACATTCAGAGCAATGTATATTTTTAATTATATTACTAATATAAATCATGTTATGTGTACTTCTCACGTTAATAATGTCGTCTAAATGCACATTCTGACTCCAATCTAAGCACAAAACTTCATTTTCAGTCATACACATTCTTACTTTAACGCATAAATAATTTTCCAAATGTAGTTCTTGATCCATTATATGAAAAAACTTTAATTAATTTTATTTCATTAATCTACTGAAGCCAATATATAAGATTTACCAAAATTTAGTTTCAACAAAATTAATTTTTTCAAAGGGGTACTTTTTTAATTTTAATTTTATTTCATTAATCTACTGAAGCCAATATATAAGATTTACCAAAATTTAGTTTCAAAAAAATTAATTTTTTCAAAGGGGTACTTTTTTAATTTTAATTTTATTTCATTAATCTACTGAAGCCAATATATAAGATTTACCAAAATTTAGTTTCAAAAAAATTAATTTTTTCAAAGGGGTACTTTTTTAATTTTTAAAAAACCCTCTAGTTACTGGTTAAAAAAAACAATTTAGCAAAAACAAACTCTTAATCAAATTCTAAAATAAATGCATTGTTTGCCGCAACCCCTTTGAAAATGAGTACAATTGACAAACTTTCATAATTTTGAATCATTTTTTTATCTATACACTCGGAATACTTTTTGGGGAGGAAGCAATTAAATTGGCCATTTTCATCCACCAAAGTCAAAATATAGCTTTTCCCAAATCTGGTTTCCACCAATTCAAATTTATCTATAGGATATCTTTAAAACTTCGTTAGTTCCTTTATCGATTTTGTAGCTTCATGTGAAACGGAGTTCAAAACAGCTTTCAAATTGTTCATCTATGAATGGAGTAAGAAAAAAAAGGTAAATTTTACCAAAAAAAAGGAAAAAAAAGTTATACAGTATAAATCTAAGAAAGCAACGTACCAAATAAAAGTACTTACTGTGGAAATTGTCGTACAGCTGCAGATGCAGTTTTATCCAAGATAGAATAAGTCCGATCTTAATATTGCATTTTATCCCCACTATGACTTCGTCACGTAACAAACTACCAACACCTTATTGTTATCTCCTTGTACATCACCTTATATGGTATTGATTGTACTAAAGTAATACAGGAAATGTATTTCCTGGTTGGATGTAAAAGAAGATGTGCACTTTGAAAAATGTGCACGTAATCATCTTATATTTTGTGATTATTAATTGTAGTTTTAAATACTACATTTTACCCAACCCTGATGATGTCACGTAACAAACATTGTGTGTGCACTAATATTCATAATTTTATACCTATTGATTACTAATTATAGTAAACGACTTTTTGCAGAGAGAGAGAGCGTTTGAGCGAGAGGGAGTAGAAGAGAGGGGTCCTCTCCTTTTCATACAATTATTCTAACCTCCCCCCCACCCATCCCGCCTCTTCTTCCTCCAGACAGCTAGAGAAGAGAACCAGAAAAACGACTGAGAGAGAGAGAGCGTTTGAGCGAGAGGGAGTAGAAGAGAGGGGTCCTCTCCTTTTCATAAAACCATTCTACCCACCCTCCTTTCCACCAATCACACATCTTCTTCCTCCTTGGCCGCCATGTTTACTGAGCCAAAGGCCTCCTATTTACCCTACTAGTAACATTTCAACGACCTTTTTTTTTAGTTTTCAGTTGTTTTTTTAGCTGTAAATATTGAAGTGAGGTGTGTGAAAGTTAAACATTCTTGTTGTTTACAAATGTTGCTAGTTAGTTGATAAGCCATGGTTGGAGCTTAAAAGTTTGACAACCTGCTATCTGTGGCGGAAGGGCTAGAGGTGTATGTGGGCTAGGCCTACACCAGCTACCTCGTGGCCAACCCAAAATTAATATAAATGCCCAGTATGTTACAATTATGAGCCACGGCTATTAAATGTTTTACGCAGAGTACCAAGTGAACTTGCAAATATAATAGTTTATATTTCATAATGTCTTTTATGTTCAAAATGGGAATTTGTTCTGCAGATTACACGAAGGTTTCGGTCGAAATCAGAAAACCGGAAGTATTATTGTACTGCTTGGATTTTTCGATGTTTTGTAATTTTCTCGTAAAGGAGCCAATGATTTCTGTAGAAATTATTAAACATACTGTACATATTTTTGTAAAGGATTGCCGCTAAATTTTGAAATATTGTTCAGAAAAATAATATTATGGTGTAATGGGGAGAGGCGTTTTTCAAATTCGTATAATACTTACAATCGTAAAGCCTAAACTTTTTGAGGTACATTCATTGCATTGATAAAATTCCAAGATTGGTGTAAATCGGTAAACCGGAAATGCGAATTGACAGTGTAGGTTTTTTAGATTTTGGAACATGGCTCCAACACTTTCTTTAAACTTGGAATGCTAACTGCTTAGACAGAAATCTATGGTTTTTATTTGAAACGGTTCTCCACAAAAATTTAGTTTAGGTTTGGAGAGAATCTGTCAGTAAGTCTCATCTTTATAATGCTGTTACAAATTTTGCTGAGGGCTTACAGCTCTGCCACACGTTAAAGTGACCAGTGCAATCCCCTCCACGTGCACCAGAGTGCAGTGCGCTGCCAACTAAACGTTTAGTCAACATTCCAAGTTACAAAATCTAGTGTGAAACACTCATACAACTTTCTCTTACTATAATTTACATGGTTACATGGTCTCCAGTTTTTCGAACTGCTAAATTGAACTAATAATTAGTTCGATTCCTTTTTACTTTCTCTTACTAATAATCGTAAGAGAAAGTACTGCGACGTGCCAGATTTTAGAAATACAGTTTTCTCAGCAAATTCACGTTTTGAGGTCCCCTGAGTCCACAAAAGTGATTTTTAGAAAATGGTCTGTATATGTGTGTGTGTGTGTGTGTGAAAAATATCTGAAAAATGAAAAGTTCCAGGAAGCTCAAACTTGGTACCGCTACGTCTAGGTACTCACACTGCACTGGCCCCGAAGATTTCGGGCAAAATCCATCAACCGAAAGTGTCACATTACTGAAGGGTTTTTCATTTTTTTTTGTAATTTTCTCGAAAACGGGTCCAACGGTTTTCTTTAAACTAGGAATGTGAACCACACCTACAATAGAACTTTTGTTTGAAACATTTCGCCGAGATAACTCATTTAAGGGCACTTTTAGGGGAGAGGTGGGATTACAGTTTCATCTAAAGTGTTATTTCAGTTGTATTATTACACAATAATATTAATTAGAATTAAATGTGTTGTCGAAATCCCAAGTTTCAAAAAAGTCGGATGTCCGGAAGTGAGCTTTACTGAAAGCAGTTTTCAGTTTTCTGCTATTTTCTAAAACGGCTCAAACGATTTTCTTTAAAGCTGATCAATTACACAAATACCAATTTTCATCAAATCAATATCAATCAGTTAATCAAATACAAAGAGCTACAACTTTTATTTAAAACATTTCTCCGGGAAAATTCATTTAAGGGCACTTTAAGGGGTGGGGTGGGGTTATGGTTTCCTATGAAGTGCTATTTTACTTCAACAATGTGCTATACAATTCTGTCAACTAAATAATATTAATTAGAATTATATAAGTAGCCAAAACTCCCTGTTTGAAGAAAACCATTTGAGCGGAAGAGCGGCTTTACTGAATAGGTTTTTCAGCTTTTTGTGATTTTCTTCATAAAAATGCCGACGCGACAGTTTTAAACCTTAATAAGAAAATTGTAAGTGTAAAGATATTTGCCATTTCGCAGTAAGAAAAGTCTCGTACGTGTTCCACAACAGATTGCTTTATGATGTTTTGAGAAACTAGATTTTGGGCAAATTAGCTCATGCGTAATTTCCATTTTTTAGCATTCTTTCAATACTTTGTGGACTGCATCACATATATAAAATTAAGGACAGTATATTGAATAGCTAAGAATTCCAGGTCTAAGAAAGGTTTTTTAACTGATTATTATGAATTCCTTGGAGAAATTTTTGCGAGTGTTTAACCATCAATTTTATTTTGTTCCTTAGTATTAACGGCCAAATACAAAATGGCGGATTTGCCATTCATTTCTTGCATTTCCGCCTAATACCCTTTTCCTTCTTTTTCAACAATGGAATGAAAATCTGAATTTTTTCTTTACAGCTCACAGCCTTATAGCTTTACAGCAGGGTGCTGGCCTTGGCGGGAGATGACTGAGCACCTGTTGAAAGTACTCCTCCCTGAGGATAACCCTCTGGACGTCACTTGTTTGCAAAAAATCGTCGCAATGTAACCTATGGCCTGCTCTGGCAGAATCCTTAACAGAATTCGATACATATGATGTCAAATTTGTTATTGGTGAAATAAAAAACAAAAAGGCTCCGGAATAGATTGCCTTTGGGGAAATTTGCCGAAAAAATGAGAATGTTTTAAACCAGTATCTGCTTGACCTTTTCAATGGGTGCCTGCAGCTGGGATACTTTGGGATACAGCTTGGAAAATGGGCTTATTAAAGTGTTATACAAAGGTGGGAACAAGCCCATAGATAGTGCAAAGTCGTATCGATTGATGCAACTCCTACCCGTTTTCGGGAAACTACTGGAGAAACTGATTATAAGAATGAAAAGTTTCATCATTTTCAGCTCCAGTCGGTATGCATCAGCTCCAGTCTGTATCGGGAACATCAACATCAGATGCGATATCTATGATCCTTGGATTGGTGCGTGGCAGTGGGCACAAATACCTCCTCACTCCATATCTGGACATAATTGGGGCCTTTGATAATGTTTGATGGCCGATTGTTCTGAAGTCACTCAGAAGAAGAGATTGTCCACCCAATCTTCTGAAATTAATTCAAAGCTGGGGGTACTAACCCATAAGAATAAAAAGGGGAAAACAATTGTCCTTGATAATGAGATGTCTAGTCAGATATCTCCTGCCTTAATAAAGAACAAGATCCGAGAGTATAATAAAAAGACGCTGGGATGAAGCAAACAAAGGGAGACCACATATGGAGTTCTTCCCGAATCTGCATCAGATAATGTCGATTCGGTGGCAGGAGCTACCCCAAACCGTAACAATATACTTTACAGGCCATGAGGAGTTTAATTCAAAACTTCATGAGGTGGGGTTGAAAAATTCCCCCAATTGTAAGTGCGATGAACGTGACATGGTGTATCAAGTTCTCTTTCGGTGTCCTCTCCTTGACGAGGCAAGAATCCAAATGGTATTCAATCTGAGAAGAAGGGGAGAGAACTGGCCTGAAGATTGTAAAGAACTGACTAAAAGTGCCAAAAATTTTAAAGTCTTTGTTGAGTTTGCTCGAAAAGTTGCGGCACTCCGTGGACTAGAAGTATAAATAGAAGTCCGTAGCAGGAACGGAGCTTGCCTACTGTGTAGGCAAGGCCAAGTGACCATAGACACTGGTTTTGGCGCTACGCCTAAGTACGGTGGCCAGGAGTGTATGATTAATAATTAATAATATTAAAAAAAAAAAATAACAACTGACATTATTTAAAACAATAAATATTGTGTTGGAAATAACTTGATTTTTTGGATTTTTTTTATACAAAAAAGTTTTATTGCACAGTTTGAATAGTTATAAATATCTACGAACAGAAAATTAGTAAAAAAATTCTAAACTATATTTTTCAAAGAAATAATTAGCTATAAATAATTAACCAATGAGAGTGTAGAAGAGAAGTTGTGAAATGTGGGTATATGTTAGACCAATCAGAAATTTAGAATTATCATGTGGACCACGCCCACATTTGACACCTTCACTTCTATACTGTGATATGCTGATACATACACACTGTATTCATTATATTTTTATTCAAAGAATACACCCACACACACACACACCCACACACACACATTTTTAAATTTTCCAGTTCGAGTAAAATGTGTATTATAATATAACTCGAAACCTTACTGAAAACTTATAGATGGATTATTTTGTAAAGAGAATTTTGGGCAGAGCTAAATGACGTCTCACTACCAATCTGTTGGTTTCTCTACTGAAAATGTGAAATTTCAAGAAAATCAATTTTAGAGAAAATCGAGACAACTAAAAAACCGTTCAGTAAAAACTCTTTTCCTATTGATGGAATTAAAAACTTTGTGTCATATATGATGGTGGTATCTAAGGGAATATGAACTTCCTGCTTCCTCAGCTTTTTTTGTTATTTTGATATTTTGTTCACACATACAAACGAAAATGATTTGTTAAAAACATTTTCTTTTTACACACACACACATATTTATATATTTATACATATAATTTTTTCATTTGATATTTTTATTTTGTATAAATTTTGTTTTTAGCTTTGATGTTTGCTTGGTATGTTTATAACTGATATTGTATTTATTATCTAATTCAAGATTTTGATTAGAGAAAAAACATATCTGAAATTACGTGCAGCATTGCGGGCGAAACCAAACTACTCAATCATAATAATAATAATAATAATAATAATAATAATAATAAAATGGTATTCATAATTACTGGTACAAGAAGTTTACGTGTGTTCAACAACGGTTAGTAGAATACATGAATGAGTGGTTAAGAAACCCCCAATTAATGCCGGTATTCCTAACTCATGGTATCACTTACCTATTGCCAAAAGTACCAGAAGCGAGCGATCCATCTGAATATCGTCCAATAACCTGTTTTCAGACCCTCTACAAAATTATGACTGCAAGCCTGATAATATTAATAAATGAACATATTACGAACAATGGTATTCAGTCAGAGGAACAAAAAGGATGTCGTAAAGGGGCAAAAGGTTTTAAGGAACAACTCAATATAGATGGCATCGCGTTGAAGCAAGCCCAGATTAAACAAAGAAATCTCTACCTATTACCACATTCATGGTTGCAGAAAGTGCTACACCTTTATAAAGTCAACCTAGCAATAAGATTATTTCTTCAGGAAGTTATGAGCTTGGCGAACATCTCTGGTCCTGCAGGTAGGTCAAAATTCCATTACAACCGATCTGATACCAATCAGTCCTCTCTGGTTTTGCTTAGCATTGAATCCGCTGTCCCCAAGACTTAATAGGTCGGGATACGGTTTTCATTGAAAACTGTGGACTCAGACCCATGTGTACTAACACATCTTTTCTACATGGATGACCTGAAGTTGTATGGAGAAAATAAAAAACAATTGAATCAACTAATTCAAATAGTTGGGGATGTACACGCGGGACATTCAGATGGAGTTCGGCCTGGAGAAGTGTCGCACCCTTAGTATATGTCGAGGGAAAGCAGAGAATAATGACTTCGTAACGCCGGATAGAGTTGCTTTTGAAGCCATGGACGAACATTCTTACTATAAGTATGTAGGAGTGCAGCAATCTAAACGAACTGAGCACATGCGAATGAAGAAGCAGCTGAAGTCAGAAATGTCAAAGCGCTTGCAAACAGTTTTGAGATCTCAGTTGAACTTTAGAAATATGGTACGGGCAATCAACTCTTATGTCATTCCTACGCTGACTTATTCCTTTGGAATTATTTCTTGGTCCAAAACGGATTTAGAAGGACTTGAAAGAGGAGTGAGGACAGAAATGACGAAATACAGAATGCATCATCGGAATTTTGTGTTGAACGCCTCACTCTCCCAACGGCAGAAGGCGGTGCGGGCGGTCCCCATTTATTATGCACGGTCTGAGCATAATAAATCAGCACAATAGTCAAATATGCTCACTGAGAAGATATTTCTTTGAAGATGCGATGATATATATCTTCATAGAGTTGTTTGCGGTTTGGATTTGCAATGGACGCCACTAAATCTGAGTGACAGATCGCCTCAAGCGAACGAAAGGGTCCAGGATGTGCCAGAAACTGTAAGAACATGGAAAGCCAAATCATTGCACGGGAAGTTTGCATATGACCGTGAACGGCCGAATGTCGACAAATCAGCGTCGAACGCATGGCTTAGGAACGGCGGACCTTTCCCGGAAACAGTGGGGTTCATGATGGCCATTCAAGACTAGGTCATGGCCACCAAATATTATAAAAGGCATATTATTAAGGACGCTGCAGTGACAGATGATGTCTGCAGACGGTGCCGCGAAAAACCTGAAACTATTCACCATTTCATTGGTGAATGTTCGGTTTTGGCTCCCAATGAATACACTAAGCGTCACAACAATGTCGCTAGAATTGTTCATCGAGAACTGGCGATTAGATGTGGTTTCTTAGAAGCCATGGCTGCACCAAATTATAAGTATATTCTATCCCCAGTGCTGGAGGACAGTAGATACCACCTATATTATGACAGATCTGTTATAACTGACAGGAATGTTAGTCATAATAGGCCAGATATCATTCTTGAAGACAAATTAAGGAAGGATGTAAAATTAATAGACATCGCTGTGCCCAACACACATAATTTAAATAAAACTGTTGAAGAGAATCAAAGAAAATATGCCGAGCTTGGGGAAGAAATTACAAGAATATGGAGGGCAGAGAGAATCTTGTCATTTCCACGACTGGAATTGTCCCCAAATGCCTACATGATGGTATCACGCTTCTCAATATTCAACCCAAATTAACCACTTATATTCAAAAGGCGTCATTTTGGATACATGCCGCATTGTACAGCTATTCTTAAATAATCAATGAAAGTGTGCTTGGTACAACCCGCATCTTTCTTAAAAATAAAAGTGCCAGCATTAGCTGAGAAAAAATATGAAAATATGAAAATAATAATAATGATAATAATAATATCTTAATAAGGTAGACGGACAGTAGTGAATGAAACTTTAGAGGAGGAGTTCAGAGGAAGTTGGATATATTTCCCAAATATAATTCTTATAAGTTGAACTTGCAAAATATAAAATCAAAATGTAAAAATTTCTAATAATAAATATCAATCTTAAGTAGCACAGTAAGTTGTACGAAGAAGAGAGGAAAATGAAATCGATAAGGACTCTATCGCTTAGTAAAGTTAGTGGAGCGTTGCAATAATGATTCATTTAAATATTTATTGGCATATTAATGATTAGATCAGCTAAATATTCTAATCACGCATGGCCTGCATGTCTGAATGGCGACACTATAAATGTTAATTTATAGATATAAGAGATAGATCCATCTATTTTGAAAAAATTTATTATTTGAATTTCTTTATTAAATAAAACTTAAAGTTTGCGATAATCTCCAGTAAGCGATTAAATAGTATACGGCACATTGTTGAAATTTAAATTAATAAGAAAACTCAATTAGTCTAGAAAATTGTATATGATTTTATGATCTTTGACCTCTCAGTGAATTCTGTTTAAAAATAAAAATAATAGTACTTCTGAACATGAACATTCACGCAGAGGTCCCCAGCTTCAAGCTGTACAGTGTTGTCCGTAACCAGAGAACATTGTCCGGATGCCGGCACTGCTCTGAGAAGGCTCCGGGCGCTAATGACCGTAATATTGTTGCGCCTTAAATTAAAAAAAAATTATAACAATAATATTTTTGTTTATTTGCACGTTACTACAATGTCGTCAGTTGTTAGTTATCAATTACTAAACAAAGTAATAGAAATATATTAATTTCTTATATTCCTTACAGAATAAAAACTTCTGTTCACTATAACATATAATATTAAGAAGTAATTGGTTGCCTGAACATAAGACTTGGTCAAATATTCTCTAGCTCTATTTCGACTTGTCAAGGATTAGTCTCAACCCATCGGCAAGGTCCTCTTATCAGACTCATGAGCTGAAGTCATCCTCCTATGAACAGGGGAGTGGTGAAGATTGCAAATATATAAACATGTAAGAGACATTACTCTACTGACAATGATCTCTGAAGTTCTCTCACAGGAAACGCTAAGAAAGACCAGAGATTACAATTAAAGGTGAAGTACACCATACAGAGGATGATTTTGCAAAAGAATGATGACATGGTTCCTTCAGCCGTGGCTAGTTCAGCAAAGTATCGGATTAAGGAAATAATATTTTATTTCTGCGAATGTTTTTAGCATAGGCTATATGTTAAATCTAAAAATGTTTGTTTAAACATTTAATCACATTGCGTCTAATTAAAGATTACGAAGTTGGAACAAGACAATGAAATATACAGAACAATCAAGTCAGCTTATGTTCATATTTCCGAATTATATCTTAGCTCTCAACCGAACAATCACGCCTTATTTCAGTATGGTTTACATTTGACAAAATAGTTTAATAATCTTAAAAAAATAATAAAGCAATAAGACTTCGGCACTTATAAACTGCTAATTTTAGTCAAGTATCTTGACTGGAGCTTTTGAGACAAATTTCCATGTGATATTCAGCTGGAATATTAAGTATGAAGCTCCTGTCATTTTAGTTTTTTTTTGTTTGAATGTCTGTCTTACTTCAGTAGGAAAATGCCGAAAATCAAAGAAAATCTTTATTTCGATTTGTAATTTAGCTAAATCTATTTGTAGTTGGGTATGCTGAATTGTTATATAGTCGCTCGAGCCTCATTAAGCTCTTGACAGACAAACATGGAACTAATGAAGTATTTTTGATAAAGAAGCGATAAATTTAAAAATCTTTCTTTGTATAAAACTTGGCAGAAAACAAGTTGAAATTAAGTGAAAGAGGAAAGTAAGATAAGAATGCTGGCAGCACGCACACACACACACACACACACACACACACACACACAAACACATAGAATGGTGGAGATGGAATAAAATAGTAACTGAGGAAACTGTTTCTTCTTTAGCAAAGTGAACGAAGATTTTCTTTCTATTTGCTGTGGCTGTGTGAGAAGGACTTTATACCCTAAGGACACACACTACCACTTAATAGACCGATTCCATTCTGGAGAGCAGAGAGTAAACACCCTCTTCGCCAGTTACCATTTAAACGCTGGACCTGCAACGTTCCTTTGGGAGTACACGCTACCCCTTTACTAACCAGAGTACAGTGAAATTTGGAAAATAATCAAGTAATTTCAATACATTGTACCAGCTGGGCAGAGAGCAAATTAAATGAAGTATAAAACTCATTAAGTTACGTGATGTTTTTGAATTAGACAATTCCAAGCACTATTCAGAATGAAGTGGTACATGAAATTTAGCCCCTCGAAGAATAATAATAATTTGTTAATGAATACGAAGCTGTCACTACTCTGAAACAAGTTTCAGATCTATCTGTCATCAGCTGAAATTCCCTAACTCAGAACTAGACTATCTGTCGTGAAACCATCACTCTTGCTTAGCTCAAAAATTTTAATAAAATATTTCCTTCAAAATAAAGAATTCTTACAATACTCTTTAATGTTATATAAGATAGAAATCAATCTCTACCTCCGTATACATCCTCCTGGAGAAAAGTTCTTCTAGGAGAGTAAATTCTCAAGCGAGAATTGATGAACGAGTGGCTCATTCAAATCGTGAAAGGCAGCAAACCTTAATATGATAGATTAGATTACCATTAGTCTGGGCCCAGGCCAACCGTATAGGACCTATCGTGACTCTCCCCATGTCAGACATGCACGAAGACAGCTCAGATTTCTTTTCCCTTAGCAGTGGAATCTCAAAGCACCAGACGCTTACATTATCAGAAGTCATGAACATATGTTTCCTTCGAATCAGGTCAGTATCGAGTTGAATGTTATGTTGTATGTCAGATTTGAGTTGTATGTAATCTGCAGGAACTGATATCGAGAAAATAAAAAAGAAAATATTTGTTGTGGTTGGTTCCGCAGCGCTCGAAAGCATCAGAGATATTTTCCGTGATAGCCTACTTCTTTTTGTGGTCATCCACCAGTTTCTGGCGTTCGCCCATCATCAGGATGTTTTTGTCAAAACAATGTGATAACATGGACTTGTATAAAGCAAATTTAGTTGATACACATTTTTGAGGAGGTGTTGGAAAGCTCTCCAAAGGAGTTCACTCACAATTCTACTCAGAATCCTCATACTTCTGATTCGGCGGAGCTTATATAAATAAAAGAAGAGGTAAGCACGACCTCTCCATATATATTGAATAGTTCGAAAAATAGCTTCAGAAACTCTCATGCTGCCTTCAGGGAGCGCCCAGAAAAGCAAAAATTGAAACATAATGGCTATAAGAATAAGCTAATAACCATTCCTTTAATAAAGCTAAATAGCCTTGCTTATAAAAAAATCAAGACAAACAGAAGAAGGGCTGTCCTTCCACTATGTTCTCTACTTAAGGAGTGTCAGAGAAAATCATAAAAGTTTGACCAAAGCGCAGTACTAGAACCAGACTTGAAATGAGTAGAAAATGTTCAAATGCTTCCACCGTTCAAGGACAAATTTCAGTACAAAATAGCGGATGTATAAGATTCCATGATTTTGGAGAAAAATGCACAAGACAACCAAGAGATAAGCCACAATGCCATTTAAAGAGCACATTTATTGTGCAAACATAACAAAAGAAAAAGTTTTTTTTTTTACGCCAAGTTTTAGAGGAGTTTTAGAGAATCATGGTTCTAGCAGACCAATATAGTTGTGATCTTCGACGCCATTCCGAAATGCCTTTGTTTAAGTTTATATTGATTTTGCGGCAGACCAATAGATGGTCCTTGTCCATTTTCTCGCCACTGTTGCAGAGAGGACAACCGGGCGAGTCTTAATTCCAATTCTGTGGAGTTGACTTTGAAGATAGTCAGGTCCTGTTGTCAGTCTGAAGGTGGCTACAAGTTCATTTCGCAGCAGGCCTGCTGGAATTGCCTCCCACAGTAAGATATTCCATTGCCTTCCCTACTTGTTCCAACATAAGAGCAGTTTCAACCTTATGTTTTATTTCGGCCACAGCCTGGCAGTAAATTATGCTTTCATAGGATTGCGTTAACCTCGAGCCCTCCTTTGCCAGTTCATCAGCCAGATCATTCCCGCTTACATCACTCGGAATCCACTAGTATAGTATTTTCAAACTTTTTTTTGATAAGGCCGCTATTAATTCTTTTAAATTCGTTTGCAGTATCATGCATTCTACGCGTGGGGGACCTTAGCGCAAATAGTGCAAAAGAAAAAGTCACCTCCATAAGACATGCTTCTACACTGGATGTGCAATAAATTCTGGCGACACCAAAGTCTTTTCCCAATAGACAGTTCTTCCGAAGGTGTCCTTGAGAGGTAATAGAAATTAAGAAAGAGGAAATTACATAGTTAGGGTTGATAGACTCCGACAGAGCAGAATGTGGCTCAGAGAGAAAAGGGAGGGAAAGAAAAAAGAGGGGAAGCTGCTACTTCGTTTTACAACGACCCACTATGGTTCCATATAATATATGGTAATAAAATTGATGGGTTTATTTATGTGCAGTTAGCATTCCAAATTAAACAAATCGTTTTAGCCGTTTTAGAAATAATTGCGATAAATTCATGAATCTTTGTGTATACTCGAACTTTCGAAGAACTGATTCTTCAAATCTGTAATTCTAGGAAACACTTAATAAATGTTAATATTAGAAACGTGCTATAAATAAAATTTCTATTGGAAGACGAATTTCTATTGGGTTAAGGGAGAAGCTTAAAGTTATAGTTCTCCTACAACTATTTGGGACTATAAAGTTATAGTTGTCCCACAACTATCCAAAAAGCAATTTTCCTGGCAAAACCTTTGGAGCAAAAGGATAGGCCTTTATATGTGCAGTTAGAATGCGAAGGATGAGAAACATCGTTGGAGCCATTTCCGAATAAATCTGAAAAAAATCTTAAAAAAAGAAACAAAGTTACATTTCCGGCTGTCGATTTTGATCGAAACCAAGTTGACAGGGAATGTCCATGTCTAGCTCTTGTGATTTTTCACGTTTGAGATATTTTGTTGAAAATCTATTTCACTTACTAGAGGAAAATAATATACAACAAACTTAAAATTTAGGATTAAACTTACTTGTTATAATTTATTGCCCTAATTATTCAATTACAACTCTCCGAAAGGACTGTTTTCGAACTGAAAGAGTGCGAGCGTTGCCTCTTTGTATTATCTGCTTCTATTGCTGTGAATTCAGTTGGTGCATTTATATGTGGCACAAAAAATCAATAAAATGAGATATTATTATTATTATTATTATTACGCACACTCTTAGCCACCGTACCAAGCGCATAGCGCCAAAACCGGTGCCTATGGTCACTTAGCCTTATCTACTAGGTAGATAAGTTCCCGTCCCTGCCACGGGGAGGCGGACCTCTACTTATACGTCTAGTCCTTCTTATCACTGCGACTTCTTGAGCGAACTCGACAAAGTCTTCGAAGTTCCTTGCATTCGTTACCAGCTCTTTACATTCTCCCGGCCAGTTCCCCCCCCTACTTATCAGCTTGAATTCCATATGGATTCTAGCCTCGTCGAGGAGAGGACACCGGAAGAGAACGTGATGCACCGTGTCCCGCTGACCGCATTCACAATTTGGGGAATCTTTCAATCCCAAGTCAAAGAGCTTAGAATTGAACTCCCCGTGACCCGTGAAATATTGTGTAACGGTCTGGGATAGCCGCAGCCATCGCATCGACAGTCTGTGATGCAGATTTGGAAAGAACTCATAAGTAGTTCTTCCTGTCTCTGCCTCGTCCCAGCGTCTTTGCCACTTCCCTATCTCATACTCTCGGATCGTTTTCTTTGCGAGAGCAGGAGGCATCTGACTAGACAACTCCCGACCATCAAGGACGATCATGTCCCTTTTTTGGTGTTTGTATCTTAGGGCCCTCATCTCTGCTTGGAGATCGAGCGGCAACACTCCAGCAACCACCGGTAAGGAGGCCGTGGACGCCGTCGCATAGGCCCTAGTCACCGAGCATAAAATAGCTCTCTGCATTCTTAATAGAATGCCGCTGTACGACCGCATGTCCAGCTTTTCAGCCCAACAGGCAGATGCGTACGTTGCGACATTCTCAATCACGCCCCTGTAGATGGTCAGAGCCACACCAGTCTTCAGTCCCCACTCTCCACGGGCTACTCTTTTGATCCCCTGGTATAAGTTTAGGCATCTAGAGGCGACCCGCTGAATATGGGGCTTAAAAGAAAGGTTCCAATCCAGGAGCACGCCCAGATACTCGAACTGGGTTACGTGGGCTATTCTTTGTTCGTCCACCCGGATCCAAGGTGGACGACTGGGATGAAGCTTGCCTTTCATGAGCATCACTTTCGACTTCTCAAACGAAATCTGCAGCTTTTCCCCTTGACACCATCTTTTTATTAGAGACACAGCTGTGCAAGCACGCTCCTCTATCTCCCTCCAAGAATCTCCATGGACAACTATTGCTAGGTCATCAGCGTATGCAACCGCGTCACAGTAATCCAATTTATCAGTCTGTTTTAACAGCTCTTCCATCACTAGGTTCCACAGGAACGGACCCACCTCCGAGCCCTGCGGACAACCTTTAGTTATTGGTCGTGAGACCTCGTCGGCTTGAGTCACTAACATCGCTACCCTCTAGTATTAGTTTTAGAAGACATGGTGGACAATCTCGTCTTCTTAGTGACTCCAAAACAGTCGGCCACCAGACATTATCGAAGGCCCCAGCTATGTCCAGGAATACTGTGAGAACGTACTTGTGCCCACTGCCACGCACCAATTCAAGGATTTTCATGATGGCATCTGTCGTCGATCTTCCCGATACAAAACCATACTGGTTGGGACTGAAACTGATAAAGCTTTTTGATCTCATTATAATCAGTTTCTCCAGCAGTTTCCCAAAAACGGGCAGGAGTTGTATCAATCGATACGACTTTGCATCATTTACGGGCTTGTTTGATCCTTTATATAAAACTTTTACAAGCCCTGTTTTCCATTGAGTGGGAAAGTATCCCAATCTCAGGCATCCATTGAACAGGTCAAGCAG
This sequence comes from Triatoma infestans, assembly GCA_011037195.1. NCBI lineage: Eukaryota > Metazoa > Arthropoda > Insecta > Hemiptera > Reduviidae > Triatoma > Triatoma infestans. The sequence goes on along the minus strand of JAAEAF010013481.1, from coordinate 93,827 downwards.
ATATTGGCTTAATACGTCCTCATTCTTCCGGACAATTTCCCCATTTATCATATCTATGCCGGGGGCCTTTTTATTTTTAATCTCTCCAATAACATACTTAACATCGTATATATCAAATTCTGTGATGGAGTCCGTGAGAGCTGGTGACTCGTACGCTGCTTCGCGACGACCTTTTTGCAATTGCGTGTCGTCCGAAGGACAATCCTCAGGAAGAAGCACTTTCAACAAATGCTCTGTTGATTGCTGCCAGGACCCAGCACCCGGCACTCCGTCTATATTTAGACTAGCGAGTACCAGGTCGGTCCTTACTTTCCTTGTTTGCACCTTGTATATGATGCCCCACGGATCATTATTGCCTTCTGACTCCACGAACTCTCGCCAGCTAGAAGTCTTGGCCTGATGCACCATCTTTTTATATCTTTTTCGAGCACCTCGGTACTCATCTATGTATCTTTGACGGGATTCCTCATTCTGTTCCCGTTGGTACCTTCTCCGCCTCCTAGCAACGTCTTTTTTGGCCACAGTCAACTCCCGTGTCCACCAAGGAACACGGCGTGTGCGACTAGTGGGTATTTTCTTAAGCACTTCCCCACTTGTGCCAGCTATTGCCTCCGTCAGCTCTGTGACCGCTATATCGACACCATCAATGGTATCCCCTTGGACATTTAGCGTGTCAATTCTGCGCTGGAGGAGTGTCTTGTATCTTTCCCAGTCAACACGTTTGACTGAGAATCTTTCTAGACCCTCAAAGGTGGCGCACGGCCTGGTGTCCCAGGCAACTTCGAAAAGTATCGCCCTGTGATCACCAGTTACCCAGTCTACCACCTTCCAACCATGTACCCTGTCAACAGCCGAGGCTGTACACAAGGTTACATCAAGGTTATGCTCCGCGCAGTTTCCGTTCCCAACAAACGTTTTCATATGTCCAGGCTCGTTGACCACACACAGATCATTAGCGACAAAACACTCCTCGAAGTGTCTGCCCCTATCGTCCAGAGCGTCATCGTGCCACATGGGTGACCATGCGTTTATGTCAGCGGCCACAATTATCTTTTTTCCTCTATTTTCTCTTATGAGCCGACCTAGATGAACAATAGATGGCGTTGTATCGCACGACGGTTGGCAATACAAGCTCACCAGCATCAACTCAACGTCATTTGCCGCAGTTAACAGCACGCAGGTACAATGACTGGTGCTGTACTGAGGAAGACGCAATAGAGTGATGTCTGGATTGCACACCGCCACTGCAGTCCAAATCCATCCGTCACATGAAGCGTGAATGATACGATGCTGCAATCCCAGACCCTTAACGCTCGCTTTGAACGTGTAGGGCTCCTGGATTAGTGCAACATCTATGCCCTTTGAATAGATGAGCTCTCGTGCTTCTGCCATTACTGTTTTGGAGCGTTGCGCATTTAGCTGCAACACTCTCAGGCCTGTTGCCGTGTTATTATGGACTTCTGCCATAGTCTGTGCTGGCCAGTTGTCGGTCTAAAGCATTCTGGTAAGCTGGGCATTTTGTACTCTTTATGGAGTGGTTGTGCGGCTTACGGAATGCCTTACAGGCGGCACATGCCGGGGCCTCGGCTTTATTTGGGCACTTGTCATAGCTATGTCCTTTCGTGGCACAGTGTCCGCAAGTGAGATCGCTCTCCTTGCAGTACTTCGCCACGTGCCCATATGTTTGACACTTATAACAGCGTGACGCCTGATTATGGTCCATAACCTTACAACGACTCTATTCTATGTATACCCTGTCACGACTCAGGGTTCCTTTCTTTAGAAGTTCACGCATTTTAGGCGTGACAGCTACTACCCAATTCTGCAAACCATTTTTGCTCCTACCTGACTTGGCCAACACTCGAAAGGAGTCCTGGAACTCAGGTTTCGGCAACACTGATCCCAAATTCTGTTCATAGATGGCTTTCATTATTTTCGCGTCATAGAGATTGCTAGGCACGTCGAAAATTATCATTTTTGGAAGCCGCTTTTTGGGCAGCTCAGCGTGCAGACCAGCGTTCCGCAATTTTTCATTGTTTAGCAAGGCTTGCGCTTGCTCCGGGCCTCCTGTTTCAACTAGGAGTGTCTTATTCCTGGCTCGTCGGAGGGATACGACCTGCCAGCCTTCCTCAGAAGGGTTAAGACTGCCCTTCAAGATTTCTTTTGTTTGATCACTGGTCAATAAAATGAGTTAAGTGAAGCTGCATTTAACAGCCGGCTGGGAGAGCGCTCTGGTTCTTTACCATGAGTAGCTGCTGCAAAACAAATTATTAAAACTCGCCGCTAGGTATCAACTTATATAGCAAGCTAAACATTCAGCAGCAAATTAAAACCATAGCAGCTTGTTGTTATCATGTTGTGCTACATCGTAAATAATGATTTTCTTCAAATGAAAAACTGCAAGTTTGTAATATTGGCAAAAACATCAAAGTAACATTTTCAATGATATATCAAAGTCACAAGTATTTAGTACAAATTTCTTTTTTCGCCGCTCCTTTACTTTCTCTTTTTTTCACCCGGAGAGAGAAGTGTGCCGAAAAGAGAGAATTTTCCTTAAATCCTGCCAAAGGAAATCACCTGTTTTCAAAGAAGGATGTTTTTTCTTCAAGGTCCTTCAAAAGGGAAAAATAGAGAAGTCTAGCACAGAAGAAAATCAATGGGAATGCAATTTGAAAAATAAATTTGTCCTTGCCAGAATTCCTTTATTTATTTAAAATGAAAGAAAATGTTTTTTCTAAAACATTAAAATAAATAAAAAAAATCTGGTGTGAAACACTCACACAACTTTCTCTTAATCCAGTTCTCAAAATTAGAATTGACAAATTTTATAGTTTCTGTACCAAATTTGATGAAATTCGTCGAAAACTGAAAAAACTGTTCAGTAAAAGCACACTTCCAGTTTACTGATTTCCTTGAAACTCGGAATTTTGGCCATCTATATATTTCTAATTAATTTTCTTTGGATGATAGAATTGTGTAATCAACTAAGATAGCACTTTAAAGAAAAACATAACCCCACCTATCCCCTAAAGTGCCCTTAAATGAATTTTCCCAGAGAAATGTTTTAAATAAAAGTTGTAGACCTTTGTAGGTTTAATTTATATAAGAAGTTTCAAGAAAATCGTCGGAGCCATTTTTGAGAAAAACGCAAAAAAGTAAAAAAACCAACCTGTAAAGTGATACTTCCGGTTGAGGAATTTTGACAGATAACGTACTAAACGGAATATCAAGTTTCATCTTTCTGCGGGTTTTCGTTTTTGAGCTATGCTGTTCACATACACACACACACACACACACACACACACACATACTCACACATTTCACTGGATGTGCAAGGGGCCTTCGACGCCGCCTGGTGGCCAAGTATTCTGAAAGGTCTAAGAGAGAGAAACTGTCCAAGAAATCTATACCGACTTTCGAGGCATTATTTTTCTGATAGAGCTGCCAGTTTGAACTTGAATTCTTTACAGAAAGAAGCTGAAGTTTCAAGAGGGTGTCCACAAGGATCATGCTGTGGACCCGGCTTCTGGATCCTTATATATGATAGCTTGCTTAGGCTTCCGTTTCCTGGCCGCAGTCAAATAATCGCTTTTGCGGATGATATCCTTATCCTCGTTGCTGGGAAAACAGCTTTGGAATTAAGTACTGACGGAAATATGGTATTAAGGACTGTTGAGCACTGGGCCAGTGATCATAAGATTAAATTTAATAAAAATAAATCTAAGGTGATGTATTTGTGTAAAAGAATGAATCCCGAACTGGAGGCTATATCAGTCTACTTGGATACTGAAAAATTGGAAATGGTAGATAGTTTGAAATACCTGGGAGTCATTTTTGACAGAAAATTGAGCTGGGATCATCACCTGGATTATGTTTGCGAAAAAAGTTGGAAGTTCGTCAATATACTTTCTAGGGCGGCTAAGGTGCACTGGGGTCTTGGGAGCCAGGCCCTGAATGTAATATATAAAGGAGCCTTTCTGCCTCTTATGTTATATGCAATTCCCATCTGGCATACGGCACTAAACCTCAAAAAAAATAGGAAAAAAATTGAGCGCGTCAAAGACTGTTTTTGTTGCGTCTAATTAAAGGGTACCGCACCATCTCTTACTCAGCTGCATGTGTGATTGCAGGGATAAAGCCTATTTGTTTACAAGTGCAGGAATTGGTTCTCCTAGACAAAATCCAGGACGGCAAGGACGTGGAAGGGATAAATGGATCACTGCTTGACAAGCCCCTGAATTTCAAAATTCGGCAACATCCAGCTAATTTCCCTATACTGAATATTGATGGAGAGGGCCCCTTCGATATGGAGGTATTTACGGATGGGAGCAAAGATGCGGAGAACGTTGGTTGCGCTTTCGTTGTGTTTGAGAATGGCAGAGTGATTGCTGAACAGAAGTATAGGCTTGACCCACACTGCTCCAACAATCAAGCGGAACAGCTGGCGATCGCGAAAGCTTTGGAATGGCTAGGAGAAAACGGATGTGCAGGGAGAAAGGTTAAAATCTTTACTGACAGCCGTGTTACCTTGGACACAATGGGGAATGCTAACATTCACCTCCCACTTACAGAAAAAACCAGACTCACCCTACTAAGGCTTCAGCAGCATTTCTTCATCTCCTTCTCCTGGGTGAGAGCTCATGTCGGGATAGAGGGGAACGAGCACGCCGACAAGCTGGCTAAAGAAGCCTCTAAAGACAAAAACATTCCCATTAGTTATTGCAAATTTCCCTTAACTGCTGTTAAACGATGGATTGAACAGGGGAGTATAGAAAAATGGGAGGAGCTATGGAGTGACTCACTGACTGGCAAACTGACAAAGGAGTTCTTCCCATCAACCTTGATGAGACTAAAAATGGAGCACTTTAAAATCAACTACAGACTGACTCAAATTGTCTCGGGGCATGGAAAAATAGCTGCATATCTCCATAGATTTAACATCACTCCGAGTCCTGTCTGTTCCTGCGACCTCGTCTCATCCCAAAGTGTTGACCATCTCCTCTGGGAATGTAATAGCGTAATGCAAGCGAGACAACATTTCCTGCAACATGTGGTCACGCAGGGTGTACATTGGCCTCCAACTAAATCAACGCTACTCCAGCCGGAATTCATCTTGGAATTTAATAAATTTGTAAAGGCTATTTTCAGTTTTTTGGACAGCTAATTCTGTTCATTAACGGAATAATATAAATAACTGCCAGATCAATATACATATGAATCTTATAAAAATCTTAAAAAAAAAAAAATAAAAAAAAAAAAAAAAATAATAATAAAAAAAAAATAATCATAATAATAAAAAATAAATAATAAAAAAAAAAAAATCAATAAAAAAATAATTAATTAAAAAAAAAATAAAAAAATAAAAAATTTTTTATAAAATAATATAATTAAAATAAAATAAATAATAACAAATAAACATTAAAAAAAAATAAAAAAAAATTAATACAATAATACATATATAAAATTATAAATAAAAAAAAGTAATTATATATATTAACCATATATTCTTCTGTACGTATCTGAAATTGCTGAATTTTGTCCCCTTTTATTAGAATTCTTAGCAATTCAATTTACTCTTGTTTATAGTTTTCGTCATATACTTTAGATAAATGAGTAGAATAATTGTATACAAGTATATTTATATCTTTGATGATATTGAGATATTCATAATAATTGTACAAAAGTGTCCATCAACTAAGTTACTTTTTTATATTAAACAATTAAGTCCTAAACAGTTAATGATCTGTATATAATTGCATGTAATACTTTAGTGGAGCATGCTGACAAATATATATATATATAAAAAAAAAAAAAAAAAAACATACTCACACACAACCATTTGCTAAAAACCACTTTTTTGGACTCAGGGGACCTCAAAATGGATATTTCCGGTGAAAACTCGTATCGAAAATTTGACACGATTACAATTACTTCCTCTTACTAGGAGTAAGAGAAAGTAAAAACAAATAAACAATCAAAAAATCATATTAACATTGGAAGAAATAAATGATAGCGGCGTACAAGATAAAACAACATCTGCCTGACTTTCTCTTACCGCAATTAATCACGCTATTCCATTTGTAAGGTACCTACCCTAAGTCGGCTCATAGCAAATTTGTAATTAAATTATTGTAAGGAATAACTTACAGATCCCACAGTACCTCATGAAAATTAGATTTTTTGGAGAAATGTTTCACATGAAATATGGTTCATCTCTGTGCAGTTAGAGTTTAAGAAAATAATTGAAGCCTTTTTCAAGAAAAATTCCAAATTAGCCAAAACCCATTGTGTAAAGTAGCAGTTCCGTTATCATGCTTCGAACTCGAAATTCTAGCAATGCATTGAGTGGGGTAAAGTATGGGAGAAATAATACAATGCACAGAAGAGTCACTTTGAAGGAGAACTTCACGTCTGCAGCTCCCACAAAAACCTCTTAAAATTATTCTGCAAAATGATTCATCCAAAGTAAAAGTAGGGGTGATTCATAAAGTAGAGAATATTATATTTCTTTATAGAGCGCAGGTTATCTATTATTTTATCTAACATAAATATTGCACCATGATACCTAACTGACTAATATTTCAGAGACATTTTCCGTGGTTGCCTGTTTCATTTTGTGATCATCGACCGGTTTTGGGCGTTCGCCCATTATCAGGATGCGACTGTCAGACAGTGTCATAACACACACTTGCACAGAGCAAATTCAGTTTATACACTCAAGTGTATAACTGAATTTGCTCTGTGCTATGTCTGTGTTATGACACTGTCTAACAAACGCATCCTGAAGATGGGCGAACTGAATTTGCTCTGTGCTATGTCTGTAATATCACACTGTCTGACAAACGCATCCTGAAGATGGGCGAAGGCCCAAAACCGTCGATGACCACAAAATGAAGCAGGCTACCATGGAAAATGTCTCTAATGCTTTCCAGCTCTGCGGAACCAACCACTACAATGACTAATATTTCTTTAAATAACCGAGTAACTTGAATCAATAGCTCTTTGTACATAGAGAGATATCAAATGATTTCTCCATTTCAATAATGAATCTGGTTCTTGTATATTACACAACCACATATTGTCCAGCATCGTTACAATGGACAATATCATTCTCACCAATAACACTGGAGTTTTACTAAATGTATATTCTGACACTCAGTCTGCTACGCCTAAAAACTAACAGCTGCACTATGCCCACCCAATACTCTTTGAGATACTTTGTTGTATCTCATCCAGAAATCCAATAAAGTCAGTTTTCCTGGAAAAATGATATAAATGAAAGTAAAGAATATAAATTTAGTTATTTGCCAACTTTAAAATCGTTGGAGGTTTTTTGGAAAATCGCAAGTATTAGTAAAAACTATTACCCAACTAAAATTGCACTACCAGTTTACCATTTTTCAACAAATTTGGTTCGTTCACAATACGTTTATGTCTCTTTGTTATATAGCGGTGGAACCTGTAAGGGCCACTGCATTAGACAGGTTCACTGCGCCACTTCAGAATTTCCCAGTTGTACCAACTGTACACAAAAGCTCAAAATAACACGAACTTTGAAATAGTGTCAAGTTTGTTCACTTATTAGCTCTTAATCTGTCAGAGAAGTATTAAAATTATCAAATTTTTTTGAAATTTAATTTTCTCAGGAAATGCGCATCTTCAAAATGATTTGAAGACTCCTACATTTCAAAGTCACCCAAAAAAAGAAAATAAAGAAATGTCGCGTAAAACACTCTATACGACTTCTTTCTCTTTTCTAGTTAATATAATTCAAGAATTTTTTAAAAAAATTCCATCGTTACAATGTTCCATAGTTGACCTGGCCATAGAAATGGTAGTGGGGATTTTACTTATATACCTGAGCGGGGTCTCATGTGGAGCGCTCTATGTCAAAAACAACAAAGCTTGTGCAAATTTAGATTTAAACTTCCATTACCCCTCTAAAATCAATTTTTTCAATAAAAATGTTCGAATAAAAGTGACACGTTTTTATCTATGCAGCAAGCACGCCAAATTTAAAGTAAATCGATGTAACCGTTTTTGAGGAAATTCAAAAACCTATTGTGTACAATCGCACTTCCGGTTAACCGATTTTCTTCAAATTTAGAATTCTATCAATGCTTCCAATATTAAATTTGACTAGGCTGGTAAAACCATATATTTTACTAATGTGGTACTTTAGATACTGTTCTCCCAGAACCCCTAAAAAATCAATTTCCCGGGAAAATATTCCAAATAAAAGTGAAAAGTACTCGTATTTGTGTATGTAGATAGTACACGAAGTTTAAAGAAAATCGTTGGGACCGTTTTCGAGAAATACACGAAAAACTGAAAAAACTATTCAGTAAAGTCGCACTGGCTGGTTGACAGATTTGGCCCGAAATCTTCTTGTCTGATGTTAGTACCTACACGGATTCCTGTGACTTTCCGTTTTTAAGAGTACATACATATACACACACACACACACACACACACAGACATATAGACATCATTCGTTAAAAACATTTTCGGACTCAGAGGACCCCCAATACATATATTTCCGGTGAAAACTCATTTCGAAAATCAGGCAGGATACTTCCTTTTACTATACTTCTTCTTAGAAGAAAGTAAAAAGGTGTTTAGCGAATGGTGTGTGTGTGGACAATATCTCAAAAAAAAATTAAAAATCGCAGAAAGTTCCAACTTATATCCCTTTTGGGAATCCAATACGAAAGCTTCGGCTACAACTGGCAACTAGAAGTGCGAATTAGTGGTGGTTTTTGAGTTTTTCGCAATTTATTCAAAAAGCTCCAATCATTTTCATAACATTATTTCACAACCAAATTTCTATACAAATGCTTCCCCCCCCCCTTCTTTGTTGAAAACATTGTCCAGGAAATAGATTTATAAATGTCAGAGCTGCAACATTAAGTTATTCAGTAAACTGCCAATTCAGAATATAATGGGTTTACCACGTATATAATAATAAGTTTTATCAAATGCAATGCCTAAATTCCGAGTTGAAAGAAACTCGGACAATCGGAAGTACCACTTCACAAAGTAGGTTTCTCAGTTTCTTTTGGTGCAACTATCTCGATAATAGCACCAATGATTTGTTTTGACTTGAAACTGCACTTTGATAGCGCTACCATGTTCTACCTTGCAGTGAACTTCAGTTAGTGCTCCGTACGCCATAAAAAACTAACATACCTACTGCGTGGCCCCGTACTACTCTATTAAAGACAACTAAAGGTGTAGTAAACATTCTGCATTTGAAGAAAATTAGTCATTGGAATTGCAATAAGTGCAGCAAGGAGGAGTGGCTCACACAAGAGTTGATTGGTCCAGACATTGCTAAGATTGTGCCCTTGACAGCACTTTTCTTATTGTTGGTTCTGACCAGTATCAGGCCTTCCATCCATCTTTAGACTTAACAGTATTGAGATGTTTTATTGTTATGTTATTTTATAGTGATTTTTATTTATAGTGATTTTTTTTATAGTGATGTTATTGTTATTTTATAGTGATGTTACTGTCTTAAGACCATAACCACTGTTCGAGGTTTGTGTCAAGTATCTCTCTCTGCCAATTGAATAAATGAAAGAAATATGAGGGGCAATTTTAGAATAATGGTCGTAAACGTCAAACAATTTCTGTTCAGTTTAGCTAGGCCAAGCACTGATAGTGAGAAAGATCTGAAATCGGTTATACAATCTGGAAACCGTCAACTTTACTAAATATACAGCTCCAGAATCTACTAACTCTTTTCTCCAAAATAGTTTTAAGAAAGTTAACATTTCATTAAGAATAAGAGCAATTTTGTAGTCGTTTTTAATTAATTTTCAAGATTTTAATGGTTAAATTAAAATTCAGAAAAGAGAATAAAGTATATTATGAAAGGAAGAGCTATATATTTAGATGAGCTGTGAATGGAGGAACATTCAAAGTGTTTCAGATTTGAGAAACTGGGAGTGAGCGCCTCTTTTGGTTTTACACTCAATTTAATAAGAGCCGAGGAGACGGTCCGTGGTGAGATAAAGCGACAAAATCCTAATATATTATCTAATAGATATGCAGAAGGCTCGTTAACCAGAGCGCGCGCTGTTAGCGAGCGGCGCCTCATTACACACACACACACACACACACACACACACAAAACTTTGCAACACACTAGCTCCTCTAATACTGAATATTTACTAACAGTTCGTATATATGTGTTTTTGCGCTTTGTGCCTTCACAATACTATATACCTAAATAATAAATTTTAGTTTAGACTACACTTAGTTTACATACATTACAGCTGGTCTTATATCAACTTTAACTTAGCTTCACCAGTGTTTACTACATTTTCATAATAGTCTGAGTTTTGTCAACGATTCGTTAAACACAGAAATAAAAACTTTAACATTCCAATTACTAGTCATATTACTAGCTTAAAACATATTAATCTCACTTTTTTGACAAGAAGATTCATTGCGGAGTCTAAAACTCAAGTTTACAGTTAGCAATGGTTTGTTCTAGTTTAATTGAATATTTGTATGCAATAAATCTGATGTGAAAAACTCACTCGACTTTCTCCGAATGCAGTTATTACAATTCTTTTGGAAGTTTCACTAAAAGTATACCTGTCTTGACCTTAGTCATTGTACTGAGATATGGTGCGATTTTTAGATTTATAGGATTCACGTTCTGCTTGAATGCGATTAAATTGTTTGAGGGCATATCGCCAGCCTTCAGCAAAAATGAGGCAGTTTAAAATTAGTTTTAATTCAAAAGTTTCCAAGAATTCAAGAAAATTCAGGTTTCTTGAGATATCATACAAATAAAAGTGATAAGCCTGTCTGTAGAAGTTGACATGCGAAATTTAAAAAACAATCCTTGGAGCCATTTCTGAGAAAGTTGTAAAAAAAATGAAACGCCCTTAAATAGAGTTGTACTTCCGATTTGGATGTATTTTGAGCTAATAACTCTGTCTCAGGCGATGGTACTACTTCAACGGATGTACCAAGTTTGAGCGATTTTTCATTTTGGAGATATTTTGTTCAAACACTCGCTGCCACCCCAATCGCTAAAAAAAAATCGGAGAACTGGAAAAACTGCTGAGGGAATTCGCACTTTCAGTCAAATTCGGAATTTCGAGATAGTTTTTAATTCTCATTAACATTATATGGATGTTAGATCTGTACAAAAAAAACAGAGTCGGCCTTTAGAAGTAAAATGAATGTGGTCTGCTCCGCTGAGCTCCACTCATCGATTTTTCCAGAAAAATATTTCAAATAAAAGAGATTTGTCTTAATTAGTTGGGAAGTTAGAGAAAATCGTTGTCGTTTTGGAGAAAATGACGAAAACTGAAAAAGAAATTTAGTTGACACAGTGTAACGAAACTGATGGTAATATTTATACGGAATATGCGTTTTAGTATCTTTGGCAAGGCAGCCGAGACCGTAGCCTTTGTATAAATTAAAAATTGAAGAAAATTGTATTGCACAATAAGAATTTTACACGAGATTTATTCGAAACACCTAAATTTAATTTATGAAAATAATAAATAGATGGTTAAAATATTTATTGAGAAAGAATGAGGGATTTTAATTAAATCTGCTGTCTGTAGTATATACTTTTGAAGTGGAGATTGATGGCTGCTCTTGACATAGAAATAAATAACAACAAATATTCACAAAAACACACACACGCACGGTCAGGCGTGAATACAAACACGCGCATATCCAAAACACATGTGGCAAGTGTAACTGGGGAAGGGTGTATATCTCCAGAGCAAATATACATGGAATATCGTGAGTATTGCTTCTCCCGGAACAGCCGTGGACTCTGCCTTCGTAATGAATAGCCAAAACACGTAAATGGCCAAGCTGTGTGAACGGCCGTTATATGTGTATACTTAATGTAATTTATTCCGAAGTGTGGCTGCGGTAGGGTGGAATAGCCGCCTGCAAGTTGGGGTTGGGGCGGGCAACACGACCCCTGGTCAGAAAATAAAAATAGTACGGCACTATGTGTGGGTACAAGCGGAAGGAGGGGTTGAGTCGGTGATTCATGTCCGAGTGGCACTCGACAGTCCAGCCAGCTCGCCAGCGGCCCTGCTCTTATCTCCTCTTGCTTGTCCTCTCCCAGTCCACAACAGACATACATATATACTTGCGCTTAGTGGCCGATGGCTAATGGATACCGGTTGAAAAATGCTGCACTTATGCACACCCACACATAATGTACACTTCCCGGACGAGTGGATCAAAAGAGGCTATAGTGACGCGGTTTTGATTTTTACATACCAGGTCTTTAAGGAAAAAGTCGGTCTAATATTCGAGAAGCAGGACTGATACATATCGGATGAAGTATCCTGGAAACCGAAACAGGTGATACATGCGTACAAATTCCACTTTCAGGATTACGAAAAAATATTATTATTATTTTATATATATATATATAAAAGTAATGCATATTTTTTCAGGCGGGCATAACGTCCAACTACCAAAGTATGTGTCGAGGACGGGGATGGAAGCAGATACTTTACTATTAACATTTTTTGAACTAATATAAATTTAACAGTTATGCGAGGGACTTGAACTGGGGACCTCCAGTCAAGTCCACGCCCATAACCATTACACCAAACCCCTTGATGCCCCTTAAGTTCGAAATTAATAATTTATTCTTTAGCTTCAAAAAAATAATAAATTTTGCTCTCTCGCTCTATATTGTGTGTGTCTCAAAAAACTAAAAGTAAATATATAAATTGTTGTGTCTGGGATTAAATAACTAAAGTAGCTTTTGTTTACTGTATGAATGTATATTACAATTGGACTGTTTAACAAATAAATATGTAAACAATTTACATGTCGCTTGTATAAAGGGACAAATTACAATAAGAAACGTACTATTTGTGGGACACAGTAAAACTTAAAACTTTATTTTTTTAATTTAAAGCGCGAGTTATGTTGTTGGTGCCACAAAATGTTTTTTAAAAAGAACACTTTATTATTTAATGGTACAAATAATAGAAAAACATATGACAACTAGACTCTTAACAAAACAAACAAACATAAACTGCTTCCGGCGGACTGACCTGGCTGACTGACTGCAGAGGGGGTTTTTAGCTACTGTATATATGCTGGTTATTATCAGGATTGCGTGCGTAGATGTCTGGGTGCGGTGTTAGCGTTTTCTATGATATAACTCCTCCGCCCTTAAGTTTACGGGTCATCACGAAAAGGCTGAAGCTTTTGGAGGTGCTGTTGGTAGGCGGCCATGGAAGTTGTACTGGATGTTTGACTAGTTGGTGATGGTGGATGAACTTCTGCTTGTTCATCTTCTATTGGTTTTTGAAGTTTTGGAATGCATGTAGGTGAAGTGTTTATCCATTATGTAAGAATCTTGTATTTTTATTAGTAATATGCCCCGGTCGTTAGTTAAGTCTGTCAATTTATAGGCCACTAGTTCCTGGCTCAGGAGTGTCAGGAGGAGGATCGTTAGCCTCATCGTCCTGCAAACAAGAAGGAACATTTGAGTGTTTTTCAAATTTTTGACATGTGTCACAGTTTTTTATATTTCGTAATGTCATCCATCATGCAAGGCCAATAATACTTTTGTTTTAGTCGTTCGTCAGTGTCCGTAATTCCTCTATGACAGGTTTTACCTATAAGTTGGTTTTGTATTATTTCTTGTTGGTTATCTTTGTCTTCTATGTCTATATTAAGTTTAAAGTATCGTTTCAGTCGTACTGTAGGGTAAGTCGTAATAATAATATTCTCAAACAGTTTGTATACTTCGTTTAGGATATTGTCCATGACGGAAGACTGATGAGAACAGTAAAGCCCGTATGTGGTATTGGGTTTTAAATATTCTAGTGAAAGTTTTCTATGGGTTTCTGCATGTGGCCACGCCACTTGCCATAGTAGTCTTGTTTTTTCGAAGTACTTTTTCGTTTTACTGTCGTTTGGGTTCCTGCATGTGGCCACGCCACTTGCCATAGTAGTCTAGTTTTTTCGAAGTACTTTTTCGTTTTACTGTCGTTTGGGTTCCTACACTGATTATTATTGATATTTTTCTGTATTGACGCATTGGCTTGTGTCTTTAATAGTGATTATTTGATTGGTAACTGGTTCCGCCTGTGTGGGGGCTGTTGAGTCACTAGTTTCAGGGGGTTTCTGCTGTATCGTTAAGTCTTTAATTATGTCTTCTAATTGTTCTTTGTCTGCAGGAGCATTTAGTATTTGGTCTAGTCCGAGTACATTCGCGAAGGGGGATGTTAACAAGTCACTTAAGTCATCGTCTGAGTCTGTTAGTAGCATGTATGATTCTCGGACGGGCTTTCGTGATAGCGCTACGTAGTTTGTTTTTCCGTCAACGTGTTGTATGTTAAAGCATACATTTCCATCGGATCATCTTTGCGTTTGGTTGGAGTATTGTAGGGGTTTATTGGTCGGAAATACTTGCAGGCCCACACTATAGTTAATAGTTCTTTCTCAATCGTGCTCAATTTTTCTTCTCAGGCCGCTAGAGTGCGCGATGCATAGGAGATGGGGAGATCTTTTCCATCTTTATTTTGGGATAGGACGGCTCCTATGGCGAAGTTGCAAGCGTCTGTGGTTAGCGTAAAAGGTTTGGAGAAGTCGGGGATTTGCAGTATGGGGCTATTGATGAGCATGTTTTTTAGTGTTTGAACAGCGATTTTGTATGAATCGTCAATTTTAATAGTGTCCTGGGTTTGTCGTAGTTTTTCTGTCAGTGGCTTAGCTATTTTAGCATATTTCCTTATCATTTTTTTAGTATCCAGTCAGACCAAGGAATTGTTGGATTTGCTTTTTGGTTGTTGGGATAGGAACATTTTTTATAGCTGTAACTCTTTGTGGGTTTGGCCTAATGCCTTCTGCGGAGATGATATGTCCCAAAAATGAGATTTCTTTCTTAAAGAATTCTGTTTTATCCATTTGTATTTGTAGATTATGTTTTTGGAGTAAATTAAATGTTGTTTCTAAGTACTTTATGTTCTTCAATCGAGCTGGAGAAAACAATAATGTCGTCCATATAGACTAAAATATGTTTCGTTTTGGCAAAAACGCCATTCATTGCTCTTTTGAAAGATGAACGTTCTTAAGTCTAAAAGGCATTCTGAGAAATTCATAATGCCCTGAGTATGTACTAAAGGCGGTTTTGGGAATTGACTTCGGGTCCATTTCGATCTGGTGGAAACCAGAAGTTAAATCTATGGCGCTAAAATAATGTGCTTTTCCTAATTGGTTCAAAAGGTCTTCGCTATTAGGAAGGGAAAATCGGTCGTCGATGGTTTTTTTCATTAAGTTTACGGTAGTCTATAACTATTCTTATTTTTTTTTCCAGAGGCGTCTTCTTTTTTGGGGACCACCCATATTGGAGAGTTGTAAGGGGAATCAGATGGGCGAATTATTTGGTTATTTAATAATTTTTCAATTTCTTGATTGACTAGTTCTTTGTAAACTTGAGGGTAGCGGTAGTTTCTGGAATATGCAGAAGTTTCGTCATGAGTTTTTATTTCGTGCCTAAGAAGGTTGGTGGCGCTAAGTGTGTCATTTTCTTGTTTTATGATTTCTGGTGTAATGTTATGTATAATTGGGGGTATAAAAAAGAAATTCAGGGGCGGGGGTTGGTGTATTGGTTATAAGCATGGACTTGTAAGTGGGAGGACCCCAGTTCGAGTCCAGCGTATAACTAAATTTTATATTTGTTTAAAAAATGTTAATAGTAAAGTAGGTGCTTCCGCCCCCGTCCACGACACCTAATTTGGTAGTTGGACGTTAAGCCCGCCTGAAAAAATAGGCATTACTTTTTTTCTTTTTTTTAAAAAAAGAAATTCAAAATAGTAAATAATTATAATTCATATTTGAAATCTTCTCTAAAGAGATCTCGTGAGGTCTGTGTTCACCTGAACTAGGAGAGGATGTAAAATAAATAATACATAAATCATTATTACAATGTCTATATTTAATAATAACAGAATATGTGAAAATAGATATCGAATAAAATCTTGTCTTTAAAATAATTAATTCAAGAAAATGAGAGGTATTAATTTGTAATAAGACTTAATATAAACTTGGCTGAAGGTTGGGTTTACACTGTGTCACTACTATACCTTTTTGGATAGCACTCCTATTTTAAGTACTCAAATTTTCTTTAACACAAATTTGATCTAGTATATATATATTTCCTCCCTCCACTGAACAGTGGAAGGAAGGGAAATTCCTTTCTATTGTGAGTAAAGGTATTCAACCTTCATAACTGTTCATTATTGTTTTTACCCAACCTTCGATAAAACTCAGGCTTGAGAGTGCTCTAAATAGCAATCAATATTAAATATATTTTAACTAATCTATTTTACATATATATATTTTTAATTATTTCTCTCAAAGGTCTACACATTACACTGGATATTTGGTTAGTAAATTTAATAAAGGTTCTTTTTCATTGGGAGACATTTGGTCTGTGCGTATCAAGGTTTCAATAGTTTCTTTTTGAATGTGAGATTTTTCATGAGTTGTAACAAATAGTTATTCGTCCGTTGTGCTGTGTTTCGTTTCGATTGTGAGTCCCGGGTAGGTTAATATGTTGCTGCTAAAGTCTATAATAAGGTTTAGTTCTAGCATGGTATTTTTCCCAAGTAGCATGTCGTAGTTGTTTGTGAAAGGGAACACGTATAATTTAACGTCATGTCTGATTCCTAAGTGGGGTTGTAAATTTAGAATGATGTATTCATAACCTTCTTTTGTTAAAAGAATTGTTAAAAGGTGTTGTTAAAAGAATTGTTCTTGGTGAACTGTTGTGTTTGAAGTTATTGCTTTAGGATTAATATAGTCCTTGTCGAGCCGCTATCTATAAGCCATTTATAATTCAATTTGTCAATGCAATGTGGGAGTATTTTATTCCTGGGGGTGTGATTCTTTGGACTTACACTGGGACAGTTGTCGTTCTCTAAAAAATTCTCTAACTTTTCTAGTCGTTCTGTCAATTTTTAATTTGTTCATCTTTGGTTTCATCCATTAGGTGAAGGGGGCATTATTGGGTTGTCTAAAGCTTGTTGGTCTTTGTGGTTGCTGTTGTTGAGGAGATTTATAAGAATTCTGAGGATTTGGGAAGTACAGAGTGTAAGAATGCGAAGGAGATCGCTTTAAGTATTGTGATGTTTGCTGGTTAGGTTTATAGGATGTATAAGGAGCAAAATTATAGTTAGGATAATTGGGGTTGTGCAGGGCAGCGCAGCTAGGCTCGAACCCGGGCCGCTTGGGAGTAGTGTATGCTAACCACTTAGCTATTCCCTTCCTTAAAACTTTAATTGGATTATCTTATAAACTCGTATTATTAAATTATAAGACTCTTATTGCAGTTGAACAATAAACATATTGTAAACACTCAGCATGAGTGTTAACTGACGGAAGTCCAATAGCAAATAATTAAAAAAAATATGTAACAAAACTCTTACATATAATACAAAAAAATTTTTTTTACTCTGTTACAAACAAAAAAGTTTAAATTATTAGTTAATATAAATACTACTTAATCTTCTTTTCTTTTTTTTTTAATTAAAGAATACAAAAAATGTAATCTATTAAATTATTTCTATAATTATAATTATCTATTTAAACGTCACTCGGAATATTTTGCAGGTTTATAAGTAGCACGCCCCCTCATAGTGCGGTAGCGAAATTTGGCATTCTGTAGGCAGCAGTCTATATCTTGTATGTCATGATCGGAAGTTTGAAAATTACTATATTTGGTCTCAGATGGTACAATTTCTTCTAATTATATTATTATTTTCATTAGACATTTCATATGATCTGGGCTCTATTTTTTTCACTACTCTGACAGGTTTCCATTGTTTATTTTCCCTAAAGAACACCTTGTCATTTACTTCAAACTCCTCCCTGTACCTGACATTTTTATCATTGTACACCTTTGTTCTACTAATTTCCTAATATTTAAATGTTTCCTATAACTCCTAATTATTTTGTATACCTATTAGTTGAAATTTGGTTATAGGTAGCTTTGTTCTTAATTTTCTGCTTACAAGTATTCGGACTTGATATTCCGTTTGGGTTCCACCAGACGACCCGGCAGAAAGTTATCGTTCTAAATCCCTCAACCCAACTACCACATAACTGAATGGATTTTCCCGTTATTTTGCAATTTTTACGGAAAATGGCTCGAATGATTTTTCATTAAACGTTGAGTGCTTGTTGTACATATGAAGATCGTCACTTTCATTAAGAACATTTTTTTGGGGAAAATTGATTTTAATGGGTATAGGGGGGAAGGGGTGATTTGAAGACTTCCTCTAGAGTGTCTTCTCTCAGTACATTTACATATCAACTATTTTCTGTTAATGAGAATTAAATAAGCTGCCGAAATTCCGATTTACCGGAAGTCTGACAAACTGTACGGTTTGTTGAGGTTTCCGGTTTCTGCGATATTAAGAAGTCATCAAGGGTTTTCCAAAACTTGGTGAACTACTGAAACAATATAGACCTATCCCTTTTCGTAATTTTTCTATCGATAAAATTGATTTTAGTGGCATCCTGGCGGAGCAGGAACATGCTTTTCCCAGGTCTGTCTGCTTATTTTAGCGTGCAGTTCACCCCACATAATATTGAAGTTAATTTGACGTTTAATACATATGGGATGTATACTAAGTAAAAGAATATAGTTTTCCTGATAACTATTTGTAATGGAATAAGAAGAAGTGAGAGCAGAGCTTTTCTGTTTCTTTAGTTACGTGCAAAACTTGTTGATCCTGTTATTCACTGGGATTTATTCAAAATAATAAATAAAGATAAAAGTATTAACTGTAGCTGGCAGGTGTGTTTGTTAAACTTGAGCAAATAAACCAGTAACAGTGGTCACAGTCCATAATTTTGGATCACATGGCGCTGTATTTGAATTGTGAAATAGTGGAGATGATTAAGTTTGGTGACACATCACACTGGCTCTATCACCTCCATGAGGTAATTAGAACTCCCAGCCAGCCAGCAATGCACAGCCAGCTGTGTTAGTTGTGCTCCCACACTTCACACACTCTATTATTACCAACTCTTTAGAAAGACTTCATTTTAATTAACTCTGAGCCTTTTCATTCTTTTCAACACAAAACTATTTCGTATCCTCCATGAATATTTTCTTGAAAGTTTACATTTGACTGTTTTAATTTTACATCATCAGTTTCTCTTGAATAACTTGTTATATTGAAAAATTACCATTATTATTCTTATTTTGTTTTCAATTTTCAAACTTGTCTATAAAAATACTTATCTGGCTAGGAACTAAATTGCCACTTTTATATCCGTGTTAGTAGACCATTACACGTGTGTTAAATATTATATATTCATTTTTGTATAACAGTTGAAAGTCACTTTCAGAATTAATGAAAAATTATTTAGAACAGATATAAACTTGGACAATTTTTCTACTTGACCCTTAAGTAGTTACCTATGTGGGGTGTTCACAACACCCCATCCCTTATCAGCTTCTAATTTTCGCAACTAGAGTGGCGTTATCGGCCTGTACTTCACAGTATCTTACTCTGTGATTCACGGTTTAATTTTATTTTCAAATAGTTACAAATAAAATATATAATGTTTCTGTTATTTAATTATTTTTTCTAATTTTATTAGAATCACTCCAAGGTTTAAAGTCATGGAAGGCTATGGAAAAGAACAAGAAAGGTTACGAACCCTGTTCCTTTAAGTATGTGAAGAGAAGAAGAATGTGCCAGAGTGAAAAGACGGTGATGATATTGGTTTATTTGGATAATGCTTTGCTAAGTGATCATGAAACGGAACGGAGCAACAAAGTGATCATAATTCCGGCTCCAAACCAAAAATATGTGTTGAATATAATGGACGAGTTGGATGGAGAGAATTGGTTTGGTTTGATGAGTTAACAAGACTTGGTTAACACTGTAATATAAAGATGAGTATGACTGACTGCCTAGACTTTACAGTAAAGATGGTAGATTAGAGTGGAAGGGGTAATGACACGTTGTGACTGGTGAACTATCTTCTGAACTAATTTGAACTGTATATTCTCTATGTCCCGTCGCTGTATTTATATGGCTTCTCCCACACCAGTCCGAGAGAATGCCCGGTATTTTGTTTCTCTTTCTCTGCTCTCTTGGTTGCTGTTACATTGGGAAATAATAAAAAAACTAAATGGAGTAGTGTAGTTGGTCTCCGAAGGTTCAGAGGATAATACACGTTCCACGTGATTATCAAACGTTCCAGACTTTGAAATATCTAGAAGGATCTTTCTTCGAAAAATCGTCATTGAACTTGGGAAGAGACATTCTTGCAAAAGAGCAATAAGTTCATCAATTCTTCATACTATTCGGGAAAAGCTGTAAGGCTTATGACAATTGAACCTGGTCAGCCTACAACAGTGGCACAAGCAATTCAGATCGATGCTGTTGTAATTCTGATTAACAAATCAGATCGATATGTTATGATTCTACATTTTACAAGTCCAATAAAATCGGATAAAAAACTAGGTACAAATGTTTCAGCTGCAAGAAATTTATGTACTTAAACCACATGGATCACAGCTGTGAGGAATGTAAATTCCATCATGAGAGCAGTAAACAGGAAATTGAAAATATTAGATGCCAGGGACATTTTATAGTGTGGTTCAAACATCTGCATTTTATAGCATTAAGATTTGTGATTTTTTCTTTACCATACATTGGTAACGTTTGCTATTATTATGCGCCATTCAGTTATTTGCAGCCTCAGATTTTCAATTGTTTTTCATTTGAGTCCAAATATTATTTACTTGCTAATTTTAATTTCAAACGTTTGCTAAGGCCAAATAATATACTTTTTCTTTTTCCGAAGAAATATCTTTAGTAGATTGTTTTTTTTTTCTTTCTATAATATACAAATAAAAAAAATTGGATGGTTACATTTCTTTTTTTTAATGGGGTGTTATGAACACCCCACCTTCCCAGTTGTGTAACTAATTACCTCTAACTAGAGTTCAGAGAGAAGGTAACTTCTGAAAAGGTTATAGAAAATGTTTTACTAACAAAGTATGACTGGCATATTACTTTAGAAATTCTATACGAACGCTTGATTTAAGAACTTACTTACGATTAATACAGTTTTAGCAATTAAATTTATATCATTGAAAGATGGCAACGATATGATTTTTTAAAATTTAGAAATTAAAACATTGGTTTTTAAAGTTTGAAAGCATCAGTTTAGCCATTGCTTTTTGAACCAGAGTGATTATTAAATTTGGGTAAGGAGAAAATCTTTTTAACTACAGCATTATATATATATTGGCCCGAATGTAGCAACTCTGTCACTTCCGTTAACGATCACGATTTTGGTCACGTTGAATGTATGTCACAATGTTGATGTAATTTGCCATGTCCTGGTAGTTGCTTTATTGTGTCTAGTAACTTTGAAACAAGTATAATGGAGTTGATGAGGAGAGAAATTGGGTTGATTAATTAGACGAGATATTAAGACACTGTTATAATATAGCTATAAGCTTACACAAACTGCACTGGACTTGTAATGGCATTATAGAATAAAATGGTGGGAGTAGAGATATGACACGATGCGATGTATATGGTTGAATCTGATAGATTGAGCCTAGATTTCTTACTGGCTTATATACAGGTTCTTCCCACTCTAGCCTGCTTAATTCAGAGAGCACCAGAGAGAGTCCGCTTTTCTCGGACGGGCTTGGCTCTCTCTCTTGCCGTTACATCATCCCCTCTCCTGAAGAAATTTTTCACGTGTGAAAAATCTGAGCGTGCTGCTGAATGATGTATCTTTGTAGCTCATCGGTTTGGTCCGTGTTTGTTGTAGCTAGCCTGGCTTTGTTGAAGCTTAGCGAAGTAGATATGACTAGCTTTTGGGTGCAGAAGCTAGCGTGCTGGTGTTGCGAACTAGCCAGTGTTGTTGAAAGCGAGCTATGAGGATGAAAACTCGATTATGTAGCAGAAAACTAGTATATGTTAACCTACTCTAGCCATCAAATGACCTTGTTGAGATAGCTAATGGATGGTGAAGCTAGCGATGATGAGTCTTGTGTCATATATAAAAAAACGAAGGAGAGAGAGGGAAAGAGTGAATTCATGAGTTCGTAGTCCATGGCAGTAATTCAAAATATACAATTATAAAAAATATTTAGCTTAAATCGAATACTTAAAATAATCAGA
This sequence comes from Triatoma infestans, assembly GCA_011037195.1. Taxonomy (NCBI): domain Eukaryota; kingdom Metazoa; phylum Arthropoda; class Insecta; order Hemiptera; family Reduviidae; genus Triatoma; species Triatoma infestans. The sequence goes on along the minus strand of JAAEAF010013481.1, from coordinate 71,643 downwards.
TAATGAAAATGTCTTCAGTTTGTAAAAAAAAATATTGACAAAAATATTGAAAAATTTATAAAATTAAATTGTTTTCTTTTATGTCTTAATCGTTAACATCATTAAAAATATAGTTCAGTAAAAACATATTTACAGTTTTATGTTAAATTGATGCTTAACATTGAAAAAAGGTGAAAAAAGTTTTAAGTTAAATTAATAGTCTACATTGATAAAAACATTGATAGAAAATCATGAACAATAAAATATAGTTTGAATATTTGTAGTTTAAGTTAATTTAATTACTTAGATATGGTTAACATATGACGTTTTATTTTAACTTGATGTTATAAGAAGATAGTTCTAATTATTTAAAGTTCAAATATATTATTATTATTTTTAATATTTCTAATTGCTACTTTTACATATAAGGCTAATAGTTGTTTTGATAGTTAATATTGACAAAGAAGAAAAAATTTTGAAAAAAAATACGGACAATTACAATATAAAATCTAATACAATATTCATTTAACTTTATTAATGATTAAAATTAACTTGCAATTCTAGTATAAAAATTAATATATTATTAATATACATATAATTTTTATATATATAGTTCGTAATATTTTTAACATATTAATTTATTATATTGAAACGTTAGTAATGCACGTTAGTAACTCACACATTTACAATTAATATGTATTTATTTACAATAAATTATGATCATCCTTCTAGGAATTATAATTATATTTGTGTGTATTATCATTAATGAAAATATTGGAAAATCGGGATAAAAACAAGGGAATATTAAAGAAAATAAGGTTAGTGAAAAATATTCAAAGAGGAGAAGTAATTAGTAAAGAAAAAGATAATAGATAAATATTGAATAGTAATTAGTAAAAAAGAATGTATGAAGGTAAAAAAAAATTGTACCAGTGCAGCATTTTGGTCGACGAATTTTGTCAAGTCAATGGCGATGTTATGTAAGTCCAGTTCATGAACAGTTCAATATGTGTTATTTAATTATGTATTCACCCCAGTTAATGAGGAGTGTGAGTATGTATTCTCCCATTTAACGATGATCCTCAAGTCCATTGCATGTTATCAGTGTTTCTGAAGTAATAAAATTCACCTAAGTCTAAATTCCTTCTTATAGGAATTTTTGTTTCATTATGAAATTTACCTATTTTGAATCAAGGTGCAATGATTCAATTTGTTTGTTTCTTATATGAAGTTTGTTTGTTAATTTAAGTTTAAAATTTTATGAAATTTTCCTATAAATTTTTTGAAAGTAAGTGGAATGATTTGATTTGTTGTTTTTTTTAATTTCTCAATATAGTTTTTCAATATAGTCGAAGTTTTCGGTCATATATATATATATGATATAATTTTATCAAAGCATGTGATTTTTATTTTCGTCGATTGAAATTTGTGTATTAATGATATCATTGTTTTGTATTTTAATGTATTATTAATAATAGATTTTATAGTTATTGCTTATGATTATAATCTAAAGCTAAGCGAGCAGGAATAAGGAATGATTGTGCAATTTCGTAGGAAGAAGCGTTCCGGAAATGAGCTCATGTGTGCACATATATACTTTAAATATGGAACGATGTCTGCAGATTTCGTAGTATTGTTTTAATTGCCTAACATTCCTTTCGTAGTTGCTTTGAAGTTGCTAAAAGGTCGTGAGGAAGAAGAGTACATTGTTAAAACATTAAAGAATTTTTCATTCATTAAAGAAAATTATACTTAGTTATAAAAATAAAATAGTTTGACAGTTCTAATGCTAGTGTAATGACATGGCAACATCATAACAATGTCAAACCTTCACAACACATAACAAAGAAAGAATAATTTATAACTAGTGGCCTAGCCGGCTGCTGTCTTCAAGACAAGGCCACGGCCAAACAAACAAAACCAAGAGTCAATACTTTACATCAAAGCAAGCAACCGCTAAGGCTGGCCACTGACCTAAATCACTGGTCACCGAAATAACCAAGGTCGCACACTAGGACAGATGTCTTGGTGTGAGTGTTGCTAACACTAATATATAAACTTCGCCCCATTGGAAGAGGGGATGATTATATGATTATACTTCAGTACGTCTTCAAGATTATTATACGAGCAGCAAGTTTCCGCGTCCCTATACAGTTTTTATTTATACTTATTCCCTTAGTTGTGCATCTTAGTTCATTTATTTTAATCATTCTAAATTATTAGTTATTTATCTCCTATTTTATTCCTAAGTATTTCTTGTTAATAGTTACCATTACTCACGTTTAAATTATTGTTGAAATACAGTCTATTTTTATAAATTCCGTGTTAATACTTCGAGCACTAACTTCCAAAAATCTCTAAACTAACTTCCGCCCTCTTCAAGACATCTACTACATATCTCAGGAATCACAATAAACGATTCTACTACACTAGAAAGAGAAAGAGAATACATCATTACTTAATGACTTTTACCATGGATAAAATAATTTGAAAGGATTGTCACAATACATGACAATAAATATTAATAATACATAAGGGACGTAGACAATCACAGTTCAAATGCCGACATATAAAGCAATTAGTTTTTAAGGATCAAATATTAAATGTATGGGATTTTTACCTGGTATAGAAAAGATTTAAAAACTTTATATAAATTTTAAAATTCATTATAAACTTGACTTCCATTGTACTATGTAGATAATCACTTGGAAAGGCCATTGGTTGAATAGATTTCGGCTTGTCTGTGGGGTCGTTAGCTTAATTTCTTTGTCATGAGGCTGTCTTGAAGTTGATTGTTCTGGTGTCTGGGAAAAACATCTGTACAGTGAAAGTCACATTGTTCTGTTTCTTTGACCTAAAATTCTTATAACTTTTAAGCGCATTGTGAATTGACCGCCTAAAACATTTGAAATAAAGGAAATATATAAAATGTTCTATAGTTGTTGTGTGCATGTCGTACTGTTAAGATCGTGTCTGATGTTTCAGTCTATAACTTTGTTTCTGTTGCGGTCTTGTGTATACAAATTTGGATATAGTTTGATTAAGGCTTGCTGTGTGTATGGTGAAAATTTGAAGAAAATTCAACGAACAGTTTTTTTAAATTTTAAAATATTAAGTTTGTCTTTTTTCTCACAATTTTGGTAAACTTTAGAAGTTTTAGTTCAGTGGAGATTGGAAGGGGAAGAAGTCCCGCCCACCGATCGTAACTACCTTTTTGTTATTATTTACTATTTATTATAATCAGATTGAATATTACTACTGGCCCTAAGTAGAAGTGGGGCAGTAATTCAAGGTCATTGAGGCGCACATTTCTTTTCATTTATAACTTACCAACTCTCAGAGTAGGATCGCATTTTTATTACTTAAAATTTGCAATTAATTGAACTTAAATTTTTAATTTTAAATTATATCCATCAAAACTGAAATTGAATTGACGTCTTCAACTTGCAAATATTAAAAATTAAAAGGAAAAAAAAAAATAGGAAAAGGGAAAGAAAGAGAGAGAGAAAAAAAAAAAAATATTTTCAATAAAAATAATTAAAATTAAAATTCTTCTTGTTTCCGCGAACATTACATGGTCAATTTGCAAGTTAAAAAAAAATTGATTATAAAGGTAATTGAATTAGGTGAAATTGACTCGCTGCAGTTAGATAACAGCGATGAGTACAGGTGGGGATACTGATAAACAAACGGTGGAGGAAGCTGGGGACACCTGTACAATGGATTTACCTATAGTACAAGCGCCACCAAGTGGAGGGGATTCAAATCTTTTTAATATATTACTGGCCCGCATTGAGGTACTAGGTAAAGAGTTTAATGCAGTTAGAAATGATATAAATAATATTAGCTCTGAAAACAAAGCGCTTTCTAAAGTGGTCGCTAATAGTAGTTCAGAAATCAAGGCCTCCATAAACCATATGAAAGAGAATTTCAATAAATTTAACAAGGAACTAAATAAATTAACCCAAGATAATAGAATTCTTAAAAAAGAAATAGAATTATTACGCTCGCAAATTGCTTCGAATAATCAATTAATATACAGAAACACCATTAAGATATCAAATGTACCTGCTGGTCAAAACGAAAACTTGATAGACGTTTTAAATAAAATTTATTCACTAATTCAGTTTGAATTTAACCCATCTGATATAGACGTAATTTACAGAAAGAAGAGTCGTTACACCCGATTTGAACCTATTATTGTGGTCAGTTTCTTAAAAAATGGAGATAAATCAAAATTTTTGAAACTTAGAAAATTGAAAGGTGAAATTAGTACCACGGATCCATCATTCAAGAAATCTATTGTTTATTTTTCGGAGTACATGTCCCCTTGGAACTTGAAGCTATATTCTGAAGCAAGGCAGTTGAGACAAAAAAGTTTAATTCAGCAACTATGGTTTCGTAATGGAAGAATATTAGCTAGAATTAATACCACTTCCCCAGTGACTGTCATTAACTCTGTGGAGGACTTGAAGCAATTCCAGCCCGCTGTGCTCAAAGGCGCCTTATCACAAGGTGTAGAGAATCTCACTCAGACTGAAGATGACTACGAAGATGGTCAAGTTGTTACGACATCGGCTTCTCCAAAATCGCAGAAGAAGAAGAGGGAGGCACTACAACAATCGCCCTCCACCTCCAACCTACATGATTTTTTTTTTCGTCCCCGTTCAGGTTCAACAAGCACCTAGTTTTGCTGGTAACATGAAAGCTTTATTTTGGAACATTCATGGTTTCTCAAATTTTTATTTGCTAGATAGTGATCAACTTCAGTTCATTGCCTCAATAGATTTTGTGTTCCTGTGTGAAACATGGTTGACGTCAGACCCACCACCCTTTTGTTCGTTGTTACAAAATTTTCATTTAATTAACAATAAAGCATTAAAACCTCAATCTAAGGGTCGACCCAGTGGCGGCCTCTTAGCCCTTATCAGTAAAAAATACAATTATAAATTAATAGATAATTGTCCCTCTTGGATATTCTTACTTGTCACTTTAAATAATTTGAAATTCATAATTGGCATTGTTTATTTTCGCCCTGGCGATCCTATTGACACATTATTAGAAAATTTAGATTCATTTTTATTAGAAGTTATGAATATTCACGAGAACGTAAAGATTTTTATAGGTGGAGACACCAATTGTCGTATAGGTTTGCAAAATTCTGGGGGGCACGACGAATTTAACGGGTCATATTTGGTGGAATGCCGACGTTCCAAAGATGTAGTAACTAATACTAGAGGAATTAAGCTGGTTGAATTTATGGAAACCCGCGGGCTGTACGTACTAAATGGGAGATCTAATAGTGATCTTGAGGGTAACTTTACTTATATTGGGGCCTCGGGTCGCAGTGTTAATGATATGATATGGACCAATTTTGATGGACTTCACTTCACTAGAGACTTCTTAGTTGTTGATAATTTGTTGATGTCAGATCACTTGGCGTGTTTACTAATATTTGACCATACTGTCGGTCGTGTGAAAATGAAACCCAATAAGCGTATTTCGGGTTCTTCTACGACAAGAAAGCTGTTAATATGGGATAACAACAAAAGAGTAGAATACAACCAGCTCATTGAAAACTGTGAGATAGCTAAGAATTTAACACTTAATGAGCAAAATGATAATTTCCAAAATGTTGTTAGTAACGTTTCAGAAAACTTGGCTATGGTTCATTGCAAGCGTAACTTGTTGATATCTAAATTCCCTCGGGTAAGTCAGCCATGGTTCACGGAGGATTGTAGAATTGCTAAAAAATCTATGCAACAGGCTTTTAAGCTGTACAGGGAGACTAATTTTGATTTAGATGCCATTTCTGAATTTCATAATAAGAAAAAAATTTATAAACAAACATTAAAATTAGCCAAGTCTTCTTACTTTAATGATCTGAGAAACTCACTACTTAACGTTAAAGATGCCAGTTCTTTCTGGAAAACTTTAAATTTATTTAGAAAATCTAAGAATAAGACACATAATATTGTTAATTTGAATTCTTGGAATGCCTATTTAAAAGAATTATACCCCCCCACTCCCTTTTCGAATTTCCCATCCTTGGTTATTGATGTCACTCACCCATTCTTCGATGCTCCGTTCTCCCTCGAGGAAATTTCGCTTGTATTAAAAAGTTGTAAGGACAACAAAGCTCCGGGTCCGGAGATTCCTAATGAATTTTATAAGAATTTACCAACTCACGGGATTAATATTATTTTGAATCTATTTAATCAGATCCTTGAACGAGAATCTATTCCTAGGCAGTGGGGGAAATCTGAGATGTTCACATTGTTCAAGAAAGGCGACCCTTCCCGTCCTGAAAATTATAGGTGTATTTCACTTATGAATACGGTAACGAAGTTATTCACGCAAGCTCTCACTAATAGGCTTTCACAATGGGTAGAATATGGCAACCCGCTAAGTGAGAATCAGAACGGTTTTCGAAGGTCTAGAGGCTGTGCGGATTGTATCTTTACTCTGTCTACTTTAGTTCAATGCCATATTGCTAGGGATAAAAGAAAAGTATATGGGTGTTTCATCGATTTTACAAAAGCTTTCGATACCGTTGACCACAACCTGTTGTGGTTCAAATTGTACAATTATGGCATTAGCAGCAAGTGGTTGAGAATCTTAGCAAGCTTCTACAGTGTTAACAGGACAAGAATAAGGGTCGGTCAGAGGTATACTGACGAAGTCCGGGTCTCTAAAGGGGTTTTACAGGGTGATACCATTTCACCTCTTCTCTTTGCAATCTTTATTAATGACCTGGATAATTTCTTGCAGTTTAATAATTGTAACACTGTACAAATTGACACTACTAATGGCTTACCCTCCTTGCTGTATGCTGACGACGTGGTTTTGTTGTCCAATTCAGCAGTGGATCTCAGGAGGAAATTATCTGCATTGGAAAGATATTGTGATAACAATAAACTAAAAGTAAATATAGAAAAGTCTAAAATTGTAATATGCAAAAAAGGCCGCGATAGAGCTTCAAAAGATTCGTTTTTTTACGCAGGCGAGCGAATTGAAGTGGTGGATACCTTTAAATATCTTGGTATTCTGTTCTCAAAATCTGGTGTTTTCAATTTAACATCCAAAGATATGATTTCCAGAGCGACTGTAGCAATTTCGGCTACGAAAAATGTTCTGGTTGGCTCTAACCTTACGCCCTGGGTTTGTAAAATAAAAATCCTTGAAAGCTGCATTTGTTCCGTACTTTTATACGGAAGTGAATTCTGGGCTCTCAGATACACAGATCAGATAGAGATAGTCCAATCAAAACTGCTTAAATCGTTGTTTTTTTGGCAACGTAACACTGCTGGCTACATGGTCAGAATTGAAACGGAAGACTTAAGCTAGAATATTTTGTTTTTAAACGTGCTCTGAATTGGTTAATAAAGTTATTGGATATGCGTAGTGACAGACTACCGAAAATTTGTTACAAGTTATTACAGATGGATAATTCCACCAATAATATTCAAAAATATAATTGGATCTCTCAAATAAAAAAATACTTTTTTGAACTTGGTTATGGGTGGTTATGGCATCAACAAGATATGTGTCTCATAAATAAGTTTAAAAATAATATACTTAATGATCTAAAACAAATGATAATCAATAGAGACCTGGAAAGAACCATTAACTCTACCTACAGTTCCCTTTACAAACTCTTAATTAGAAATAAAAATTTTAATTCATATGTAAAGTTGAATGTATCTTTTGAACTTATAAGAATAATTAGTCAAGTGAGGATGGCCTCCGATAATGTTTGTGTATTGTATGTTAAAGGTGACCGCCATCAAATAAATAGTCAGGAAATATGTTCAGTTTGTAATCATGAAAATGAGAACCTTGCACATATCTTTATTGACTGTCCAGGCTATGCCTCAATTAGAAATAAGTACTTGTTAAAATACCGACCCCTCAACAGCCGAAAATATTCTAAATATTAAAGACAAAAACCATTTACTGGATATATACAATTTTATCACTGCCTGCCTTAAATTAAGAAAATCTATACTGCAGACGTAGTTCTATTTTATTTTTATTTTTGTTTCCTATTTAATTCTATATTTTTGGAATATTTTCCGGCTATTTTTCAATAAATTAGTTTATTTTTTACCATTTTTAAATTGATTTAGTAGACGAAGAAACATTTGACAAATTATAGCCGCTTCAAAATAGTTAGCCAGAGAAGTAAAATAATAATTTTTAGATTTCAACTGTAAACTCCAAAGTCAATATATCATTGTTCTTATGAAGTTCAATTTATGTTAATATGTTTGTTTCTGTTTGGTCACTCTGTATTGTTTACTTGTATAGGAGTTCTATATTTTATTTCGTTCTAAATTTCTTTTTGAAAAAAAAAAGTTTTTCATTTCTGTTTTATTTTTCTAATTAATATAACTTTTCATTTAATTAGTAAGTTCTATGTTTGGTAGGCACAACACAACTCTCCATCTATAATGTACTCATTGTATGAACATGGATGTAAAACAATAAATAAATAAATAAATAAATATAAAATGTTCTATTCACTAAAGAATTTTTACTGCTTGTCTACCTAAAACACTAAAGGAAGGATTTGCAAAGAAAATTAGTACAGTTATCTATAAGATCTGATAAAAAAATAGATTGTTAAAATTAAACAAATTCTTTTATTAAATGTAGGTATTATTATCTCGTCGCGGTCTGTAAGGAAAATTAAATGATTAAAATGTTTAAATTTACATTATAAAAATTAATTTGTTGAAATCTTTACGTGACCTGAAATTCAATAAATATTTATTGGATTAATATTTACTAAAAATAAAAATTATATTATTCTACCACACTGAAGATAAGTTTTCGTTTGAAATTGGTTTTAATTTGAATTTAGAATTTTGAAATTTGGCCATTTTCCTTGGACTAGATAAGAATGATATTCTCTCCTCCCAGCACCATGCGATTTTGATTTGCCTCTAATGTGGTCCTTTTTCAGCTTGCTGAGGTGTAAATTCCTCATTGTTATTGAGAGTTATAGAAGCTGTGTGGTTGGGAAATACTTTATAAATTTGATAAGGGCCATTTGTTTTATCTTTTTCTTGGCCATAGATTCATGCGTGCGATTTTGATTTGCCTCTAATGTGGGCCTTTTTCAACTTGCTGAGGTGTACCAGTTTTTTCTCATTGTTATTGAGAGTTATAGAAGCTGTGTGGTTGGGAAATACTTAATAAATTTGATAAGGACCATTTCTCCGTGGATACGAATAATTTTAAATAAACGTGGTCATCTACACTTAGTTTTTCTTTTGAAATATTTTTGTTAAAATATTTTTCTCTTCTTAATTTGGCTTTTTCATTATTGGATTTGTCCTGTTTCCTAACTCGGTGTATTTTGTCGTAAAGACATTTGGTGTGAATGTTGAAATTTTGTAAATTTTTTTCCTGATAATTCGGAAGCCAGGGAAACTAAAATTTTGTTCCAAAAACAATTTCATGGGGAGTTTAATTTGTGGAAACGTTTTTGGTGGAATTGTGAGCTGCTTTGACTAATGGTAGATATTTGTGCCAATTTTTATCAGTTTGCACATAGTGGGATAAATTGTGCGCGATGTCTCTGTGCACACGTTCTAAACGACCATTCGAGGCAGGGTGATAGGGGGTTGTGCATACTTTTTTGATTTTTAATAGCTCACAGATCTAGAGTGTAATTGTTGATGTGAAGTTGGTACCCAGATCTGAAGATATTTAGGCGTACCGTATCGGGTAAATATATCATTAACCATAATCTGTGCAATTGTTTCTGCTCTTTGGTTCGTCATGGGAAACATCTCCAAATAGCGAGAATATTGACAAATTATCGTTAGTATATATTTATATTCTTCACCTGTGTCGCTGTTGACAAATGCATCCAGTGGTCCAACTACGTCATCGGAAATAGCTTGCCAGACATTTTTGGGCTCACTGAATGTGCCTAAAGGTGGTTTATAGGCATCTTTGTTTTTCTTGTGGTACAGTTATAGCAGGTCTGAACGTATTTTTGAATATCATTTGAGATGTTTGGCCAAGTGAATTGTGATTTTATGCGTTCATACGTTTTCTGCCTACCATAATGCGCTGATAACAGATTGTCGTGATAAAGGCGTAGAACATTATCTCACAACCCTGACGGTACTAGAATGCAATTGTAAGAGACTAATTAAGAGGCCTTGATCATTGAATTTATAATTGTTTGCATTTTTTAATCGCTGACATTCTGGATCGCCAGCTTGTTGCTGGTAAATCAATTGTTGGATAATATTTGCCACCTATCTGATCAGTACTGATGCAGCCTATATAACGGTTTAAAGCATCAGCATGCGCGATATTTTTACCCGATCTATGCTCAATGTAAAAGTTTTATTCGCTTAATTTGAGCGATCATCTATATAATTTAGAATGAGGGTCTTTTAAATTTTTGAGCCACTGTAGAGCTGAGTGGTCTGTAATTATTTTAAATCTGTAGCCGTAAATTATTTGTCGATACTGTTTGCAGCCAAAGAGAATAGCTAACAATTCTCTCTCTGTGGTACAAAGTATCCGACTCAGTATCCGACAGAACTCGTGAAGAGAAAGCTATGGGACGCTCTTTACCATTTATGTGTTGGCTCAAAATCGCTGATATGCCGACGTTGCTCGCATCCGTAGTTAAAATAAATTCATATTGATAATTAGCGTATGCCAGAATGGGTGGAGAAATTAATTTTTTATTTAAGAATTTGGAATGCCGATGTGCATTGGGGAGCGTAATAAATTATTAAGGAATATAAGCATAATAATTATCATATCATGTCATGGAATGCCTGAATCAATGCCGATTTAGCCGCTTGTTGTAAAGATGATTGATTGGCTAATCGTTTTCTGAGTTAAACCAGCATGCCTTTGCTATGTGCTCACGCTTTTCGCATATCTGGCATGTTGGCGGAATCCAACGGTTTGAATTATTGCCACTATTATTGTTATTCTTATTGCTAGCATTATTATTATTACCCTTATTATTATTACTGTTATTATTATTATTCGGAATTTGTTTTTTTATATAAGGCCTACTTTGCCTGAAGGGACGGTAGTTTGGCTGAAATTGAGGCTTTTTGCCAAAATTAGTGCGCGCTCTATTTCGATTTTTATTATTACATTCACGATTCCAGTGGTCGCCTTGAGAGAACTTACACGGCGACGGTGGTTCTGAAAATACGTTTCTTTTTCGCCGCGATGTGACTACTTGGAATTTTTGCTTGCATTCATTGTGCCAGTGCATACCAGCACAATGTATGCAAGGCGATGGCGGTTTTTGTGTGGATTCTACGGGCGCATCTGATTTTTTTATTGCAAATATTGAACCTTGCGGTTCTACGTTTTGAATATCTCTTAGGGCTGTCGCATAAGCTTGTGCCTCATCCAGGGTTTTCGGATGTTTTATCTGTACCTGAGCCTTAATTGAACTAGGTAAAGATTTGATGAAGGCGTCTGTAGTTACTTTATCTACTAGGTTTTGTAATGTGAGAAGTGGATTCTCTTGTGCTTTAAAAAGCAACGAGGTAGAAGTATGTTTAATCCGATCTGAGAACGCTTCAAGAGTTTTATTTGGATTCTGATGTAGGCTGGTTATTTGATGTAAAAGAACAATGGGCGTTTTTTCTTTTTTAAATCTATTTATGAGATTTTCTATCGCCGTCTGATAGGTGAGAGAGACATTATTATTCGCGCATTGATTCTTAAAGGTATCAAAATAAATCTTTGCGGGACCTGTTAGTTTTAAAATCAAAATTTCTAATTTGTCCCCATCAGACCAACACGACAGGACACTATAATTATTGAGTTGGTCGATGAAGCTGGAAATATCGCTATTGTGCGAACCGTCGAATATAGATAAATTATTGTTTATCACCTGAAGATTCCTGATATTCACAGGATTTGCCGTATTGCACTTATTTAAAAGGTACGCGATTGCCTCATCGGCTGTCTTTTGCTGACCATCAATCGTATAAGTTGCCATATTCTTATTTTTCGATAAGCGTTCTTTTAACACTAATAAAATACCGCCTATTAGGAGATTATGTTTTTTGAGTTCTTTGATGTTATCGGCTCTTTCCATAAAAGGAAAAAAGTCGATAAGATTTTAAATGTAAAAAGAATTGAGTGTAAAAATGAATAAATATTAATAAGTAATGAAATAAATATAAATATGTAAAACTGAAAAATGACTTACCTTTATCTTCTAAAATGTTGAAGATGAAGCGGGATTCTCAAACGCTGACACCAATATAATGGAGTTGATGAGGAGAGAAATTGGGTTGATTAATTAGACGAGATATGAAGACACTGTTATAATATAGCTATAAGCTTACACAAACTGCACTAGACTTGTAATGATATTATAGAATAAAATGGTGGGATCTAGATGTCTAGATCTCTTACTGGCTTATATACAGGTTCTCCCCACTCTAGCCTGCTTAAGTCAGAGAGTACCAGAGAGAGTCCGTTTTCTCTCGGTCGGGCTTGGCTCTCTCTCTTGCCGTTACACAAGCTAGTCAATTAGAATAGCGATACGAGAAAATCATGTGGACGTTTTACACAACATTCCATACATTTATTTAGTGTCTATAATTACTGTACAGTTCCAATATTATGAAATCCACATTAGTTCTATGAAATAAATTCTGGTTATTTGTCGACACAAATTACCGATTGTGCATCAAAATGTTGGTACAGAAATTTCAAAACACTGTAAATCTCACTGTAAACATTCGGCCAGTGATAAAATGAAAAACTTTCTTCCAGTGGTATTTCTTCATTCCTTGCTACTTCATTGTTTCTTGTTCTCCTTTAATATAATACTTTATCATTGATTACATTCCACACCATTAATTTTATTTCTGTAAATGTTCCAAACGAGATTTGAGGCTCATTATCTGAAAATTTATTACAGTGAGTAATAATAAAATGCGTTAAGAGTAATAAAATTTGTTTACTGATCTGTTCTTAAAGTTCCTGTCTCTTCCTATCTCTTAGTGCTCAAATCCTGTCTAATTTGATATCAAGTTTTTTCAGAAATATATGTTTTGAGGATCCCTCAGTTCAAAAAAGTGGTTTTTAGAAAATGGCACTCATGCCGCTTATGCATGTATACTAATGGTTCTATACTTTAAATTGAAATATTTTTCCGGAGAAATACAATTTACAAACCTGGAGGCTGAGCTTAGACTTTTTTTTTTAAATTGCCATTTCCGTATATAATATGAGCCTGTCATCTCTACGATAATATGAGCTCTATCATAATACCAATCAGAATTAAATATGTTGCCAAAATGCCAAGTGTGGAGAAACTCGACTGACCGGAAGTGGTATGGTTAACTGAACGATTTTCCAAGTTTTGCGCGATTTTTCTCGATTTTTCTTTTGAACTTGGTATACTAGTTACACATGCACACACATTACACATTTGAAACATTTTGCCTATTAAGTACATTTGTAGATGTTCTGGGCAATGGGGAGGTAGTAAAATGATCAGTATCTATGTTATTAACTTTGTGAATCGTAATTTTGAATATTTTCGATAAATTAAATTAAAACCAACCACCACAACAATTAAATTAAAACACCAATTTGGAATTTGTCTATTTGGTAGCTTGTGTTGATTTGGAAGTGTTTAAGAAATCTATTTTAACTTGTATATTTTATCTTGAAATAATATTGAGTTATATTGAGCACCAGGGTATTAATGCTAACCACAATGTTCTTTACCTACTAAGACTAGACAATAATTCACATAAACCATCCGACTGGCACTGGGACGATAAGATGGACCGCCTGCCATATTGTTCATGATATTTTTTTCTATCAATGCAAAGCATCGATCAATTTGTGCAATTAATGTGATTATGTAGATTCAAACGTTGAACATGTTATCTTGCTCAATCGATTTCGTACAAGTTAACTTGTGGCGCCTGGCCAAGTAATTTTTCTTTGTTTAACCTCAGAATTGAAGTGAGCCAAGTGAGTGGGTGATTTATGCAGATAAATGCTGCACAAGAGCACAGATATTCTCCTTCTTTTTAAATGTTACAAAAACAACTTTTTCACTTCACTCACCGCACACAGGTACTATTTCTTTCCATTTTTACTTTCCACAGGAACAAGGAACTCTCAAATATATGTTGCCAGCTGCCCACAGCCCGATTGTGTTCGCATTACTTGGGAGGAGAACACACCATATGTGCAGTTTTTTAGGTAGAAAGCTGGAAGTAATTAGCAAGGACAACATTGTTAAATGTTGTTAAGTAGCAAGTCTGTCTGTAATGTGTCTGTATAAGGGAGATCTTTGGATTTAGTGCAGTTTTTGGATGTTTTTTAAATAATGAACATTTCTCTGTTTATAATGTAGAATTCTTTAACTTTTTCTTCTTTTTTTTGTGTTTGATGGATTCATTATTTATATTAAGTGAGTTTTAATTTTATTTAATTTACATGTGGCATATTAAGAAATTTTGCTAATTATAACTCTTAAAATACATTCTATTAGATTCAATATTTTTATCTATTAATGAGCGCATTAAGTTTGAAGAAAATCGAATGATTTTTAAAGAGCTATCTTAGTTGATTATACAATTCTATCAACTAAAAAAAATTAATTAGAATTGAATAGATTATCACTGTTCCGAGTTTTAAGAAAATTAGTAAAACTGAACTACTTTTTTACTGAACACATTACAGACCGCTGCACACCCACTGCACTTACTTTTTGAATTATATTACTTTCTCTTACTCGTAGTAAGAGGAAATATTGTAATCGTGTCAAATTTTCGATATCGAGTTTTCACCGGAAATATCCGTTTTGAGGTTCCCTGAGTCCCAAAAAGTGGTTTTTAGCAAATGGTCTGTGTGTGTGTGTGTATGTATGTGAACAGCACAGCTCAAAATCAGAAAATCGTAGAAAGTTCAAACTTGATATTCCATTTAGGTATCACCATAGGATCTGACAGTACGTTATCTGTCAAAATTCCTCAACCGAAAGTACCACTTTACTAACTGTTTTTTTTTACTTTTTGCATTTTCTCAAAAATGGGTCCAACGATTTTCTTGTAACTTGGTATATCTACTAAATATACAAAGAGCTACAACTTTTATTTGAACTGGAAAAATTCATTTAAGGGCAGTTGTGGGGAGGGGCGGGGTCATGGCTTTCTCTAAAGTGCTATTTCAGTTTAGTAGACAATTCTGTCATCTAAATGATGTTAATTGGAATGAAATATGTTGTTGAAATTCCAGTTTGAAAGAAATCGGACTTCAATCGGAATTCAAGTTTGCTTTAACACTTTACTAAATGATTTTTTTTACTTTTTGCAATATTCTCAAAAATGGCTCCGACAATTTTCTTGAAACTTCGTATATAAGCTACACATACAAAGATGTACAGCTTTTATTTGAAATATTTCTCTGGGAAAATTCATTTAAGAGCACTTTTAGATGAGGGGTGGGGTTAAGATTTTTTGTAAAGTCATCATCGCTTTTTCTCTAAAGCTATCATAGTTGATTATACAATTCTATCATCCAAACAAAATTAATTGGAAACAAATAGATGGCCAAAATTCCGAGTTTCAAAAAATTAGTAAACCGGAAGTGCGCTTTTACCGAAAAGTTTTTGCAGTTTCCGCGAATTTCATTAAATTTGGTACACTAACTATAATGGTACACTAATTTGTTAATTATAATTTGAGAACCGGAGTAAGAGAAAGTTGTGTGAGTGTTTCACACCAGATTTTTTTTTTTATATTTGCTGCTGCCAAGAACCTCCTTGATCATTATCTTGTTTCTCGAGACTAGCACAATTAAATTCATAATGCAGAATTTCATGAAGATGTTTTAGTGCTTAAATTGGCGTATTGTGGAGGGAGTATGCTTATAGTATACATATAGCATTCTAGCGCAACGGTAATTCCTAACTTCATTGGGGTTTTAAACTGTTAAGAGGGCCCATATGCGCTGAAACTGCAGCTCCGAGTAACTGACTCAGACTATCTTAGTGCGGGCGTAGCATATGCAGTTTCGCATGTCAACTAGAGGATTGATTTGTCAATTGGAAGATATCTTGAGTAATCTTAAAAGTTCTGCCAAAAAATCATAAATAGTCTTAACAAATAACGATTATTCTGTAATGGATAATAATTAACTGAAATGAATAATTAATAATATTCATAAATTTATTCTTGAATAATTTTAATGAATAAAAAATCTATTCATATAGTTTAATTAAAGGAAAAAAAATGCAAAACCTTCATTTCAAATATTATCCTCCTGGCGGTAATGCGTTGTGAGCATCAAAAGATTATTTTCCGTAGTTCGAAAAGCTGTAGCTTTCAGAGCGGAAATATGAACCCAAAATGATTTAGTGGTTGAGAAGAACACTAAAATAGTCTACTTACAATAGGAGGCTAGTGGAGAGATCTGTCCAAGAATCAAGAATGGAGGTCAGCGAATGGAAGATAGTAATAAAGTGAGGGAAATTACCAAGAACGGAAGTAATAGCCCTATTAAGTGCAGTCTGTTGGAAGATCAAAGAAAGGAGGTCATGGGAAATATGTAGGGCAGTGAGTCACTAAGAGAACATATAGATCATGGGTGTCTGGAAATATTTGATCAATTGTATGTTTGATACAATTGTATGTCAGTAGTAGTGCGTTGGGCTCTCACACGGAGGTCTCGGGTTCGAGTCCAGTGCTACCCCTAAATTGTTTTCTTTCTAGGAGCCTCTACAGCTCAATGATGTTCGATGATGAAGTGTTATCTGTAAGGAGAGAATACTATCCGGAATCCTACAGTGCACTGAGAAGTTCTGAGCGCCAATGACTATAGATGTAGACGCGTCTTAGATTAAAAAGAAAACAAAACCTGCCATCATTAATTAGCATTTATTCATAAGAGGATTAGTATTTATTCATATTAAAAAAACAAGAAATAATAATAAATCTGAAACAAAAGAAGAGATGGAGGGATTGCAGCGGTTGTGTCATTTTAGGAACATGAAAACAACTAGAATGACAAAAGCTTTTGTGATTCAAATGGCATTTGCATGAAATTAAATGCATTTAAATGACTTGTAATACGGGCATGAAGACACAGTTGTGATTTATCTGTGGGTACAGATAATAGTGAAATGGGATTAACAGTTAATCTGCAGCATTGTGGCCTTCATTTCTCACTTATTATGTAAATAATTTTTCACTTTTTTTATTTAGATTACTCTCGTATTATTCATATTTTAAAAAAAATTCGTAATTTTTTTTTTAATTAGTATCTTTACTTTCTCCTACCACCAGTAAGGTGGCTTTTGGAAATTGGTCTCCTTCGCTCTCTTTCCCTCTCTCTCTCTATATATATATGCGTGCGTGTGTGTGTGCGTTGTATGGTCAGTATATTCAAGAACGGTAAATCAAAGAAAGTTCAAACTTCTACCAAGTGACCCGACTCATGATTAGGTTTTGTTAAAATCAGTCAACCGGAAGTACCACTTTACAGAACGGATTTTTTTAATTTCTCATTTTGCGGTGATTTACTCAAAAACGACTCCGAAGAATTTCTTTAAATATGGTATATCAACTTCACTATAAAGGGCTAGGAACTTTTATATGAAACGCTTTTCCGGAAAAATTCATTTTAGGGTTTTTGGGGGGGAAGGAGTGGATTTAGGCTTGTCTCTCAACAACCATTTTCGTCTATCACACGATCCTACCATGTACATTATTATTATTTATAGTTTAGATTTTCCCAACTATGCATTTAAATTTAGTTAAAATTCCAAGTTAGAAGACCAATTGGCCAAAGTAGAGGGGAAATGCCGATTCTGGCGCACTTTTTTTTCAAAATGGCGGCCACCCCTCCCCACTACGTTACTATAGTAACGTTTATCCCCACTCCCCTATGACGTCATTGCTAGTTGGGGCATGCGCATATCTGCCGCCGCCTTATAGATTACAAATATTGATTTTATTATATTGTATAACAAAAACCACTGCCTTTTCAATATATTATTCGTGTGACGTCACAGCCAATAGCATTGCCAGTGCCTTATTTATTACCACTGCCTTCTAGACAATTTCTGTTCAGATAAGGTCACACAACCTATAGTGTACCACTGTCAATCGCAATATATCGATTGCAAATATCGATTATTCATATTGATTAATATCGATCTTATAAATATAATTTATTAATAACAAAAACACTATCTATTACTTCTACCAGTTATTGCATCACGTTTTGAAATTAAACTTTTTACTAATGAAATTTATATATCTATTCTTACCTTAATCACTTTGTATTCTTTTGTTCATTGAACTTTGTAATCAAAACAATATATATCTTGCCTGTCCGAACATGTTAGTTACTTATTGAGAAAAATACAAAGAAACTACACTGAGTCATCCAGGAAATGATTTATTAATATTTAATCCTATTATTTAAAAATAAAACTTTGTACTCATTACCTTTCTTGCCTGTTCGGACATGTTACCACAGGTCTTCTTAGCATGTTTGTAATACTTAATCCTATTATGAAAAAAAGTATGTTTATATAATGATATACAATGTTAAGTCATTCCTCAAGAGAATATTGCAGACCACTCCAATCTGCCCCCACTCAGATTTTTTCAACCAATCAGAATGTAGTACTATACTATCAATATTTTATTTCGATTATGCGCATTAGCCAATAGAATTGCGACTCTCCTGCGCTTAGCCAATAGGAATGCAGTATTTAAATAATCGATTATTTTAAATATCGATTGATCCGACAGTATAAATACCTTGCATTCTGTGTGCTCGTCCTCATTCTAGTTTTGCTGCGCCTTGTGACAACACCTGAAAAACTAACCGTGAGTACTGTTTCTTTATTTCTTAATCATTGTAATTTTCATTATCATTATTATTTTATTGCTTTTATATCTCTCTTTTATTTTTTTATAATTATTAATATTTGGTTCTTATTTTATTTATTAACGTTCTAGAATTTAATTATTTTTCTATTAATCATTTTATCTTTGTTTTTGCTTATTATTATTTTATTGCTTTTATTTATATTTTTATTTTATCATTCCTATTTTATCTTTTTTTTTTTAATTTTTATTAACGTTTTAAAATTTAATTATTTTTATTTCATTTATGTACATATATTTGTGAGTTGGTATAGTTTTTTATATTTTATTTCGGTGTTGGGTTCTTAGTTTTAAGTTTTGTGCGTATTTATTTTTTTTTGTTTCTTTTTTATATTTTCTATTTCTATTTTACAATGGAGTGCCAGTATTGCAAAAAAATGTTTATTAGGAAGGATTTTAAGGAACGTCATGAAGCTGTATGCGAGGCACAAGAGCAAAATCGGACATGTCAATCTTGTGGTGAAAGATATTCCTCCCGAAAATCTTTACATGCTCATGTGCGGCGTTGCGGCACTGAAGCACCGGCCGTCATGCCCAAGAGAGCTCGACTACAAGCAGCTCAAGGGAAATTGTATGAGGCAGAAGCCGCTTTCGGAGGGACTCTGCGAACATACTTCCTTCCATGCTCCGGTGCAGCCGATGCATTAGAATTTCTAACTAGTCAGTTAGATACGTTGGAACGGCTGCTCACGGAGTACATGGCAGAGAATGAAGCTCCCTTAAAATATAACTTGGTCTTGGAGGCGACGTTTGAAAACATGAAAGGTGAAACTACTGATCGCGCCTTCAAGACCAAGAACACAGCCATTTATGAAGACTCTCCATCCAGGAAACCCTCAATGGAGGTTTTAAAAAAATTATAGCTGAGATGGAGGAGTCCGCACTGAAAGGGAGCGGTTGGACTCTGAAGGAGTTCGACGGGGTCCTTCTGAGAGTAAATAGGTTTCTACCTCTAGGGGGTTGCAGCTTCATACCGTTGCCCCCACATATAGCAAACAAAAAAGCTGTTATCAATGTGCAGAACACTGACGACCGGTGCTTCAAGTATGCCATTCTCTTCCGCCTCGTTGAAAAGGACCCACAACGCGTTTCCAACTACAAGAACTTGGAACACAGTTATAACTTTGACTGTATTTCCTTCCCCACTCCTCTCCATGAAGTGAAGAAGTTTGAAAAGTACAATGACATAAGCGTCAACGTCTTCACCCTTGGAGAGAAAGGAGACGTGTACCCTCTAAAGGTCGTTAAGCAGGAGAAAGAAGACCATCGTGACCTCCTTCTCCTAACGCTGGAAAACGGACGGAGCCACTACACTTATATAAGTGATTTTGATAGGTTAGTGGCCCGTCAGATTACAAAACACGGAAAAAGGGTGCATGTTTGCAAGCGGTGTTTCACGCATTTTAACACCGACGGCGTGAACATCGCAGAGCGGGTGAAGGAACATGCGGAGTACTGTGGGGTGAACAGACCGAGCCGTATTGTACTGCCTGAATGCGGCGTCGATGGGCGTCCTCCAACGGTTTCATTTACGAAGATACAAAATCAAATGAGGGTTCCCATCGCCGTATACGCAGATTTTGAATGTATTTTAAAAAAAGTAGACAGTAACGGCAACAACGCGGGTCGGTCATACACCACCCCCTACCAGAGTCACCTTCCAATGAGCTTCTGCGCCTATGTGAAGGTAGCAGAAGACATTCCAAGCCACTGTCTGCCCGCCGATTTTCCTGCGGAGCCCTACATCTATACAGGTGAGGACGCCGCAGAGAAGTTTATGGCATACATAAAGACAGTGGCGGAAAAGGTGTCTCTGGTGTACTCCGTGAAGCGGCAAATGCTACCCCTGACACCTTCCCAGCTGGAACATTTCCAAAATTCCCAAACCTGCTACCTTTGCCATTCGTTCTACACCAATTCTGATCGTAAAGTGGCGGATCACGATCATATCACAGGTATGTAACGTGGTCCTGCTCACTCTTCCTGTAACATCCTTTACCGCACTCCCCGTTTCCTTCCCGTGTTCCTCCACAATCTGAGCGGTTATGACGCCCACTTTATTGTTCGCGAGTTGGGGTATGACTCAAGTCGTATTGACGTCATCCCCAACAGCGAGGAAAAATACATTTCCTTTAGTAAACAAGTGGACGCCCTAACCGTCAGATTTGTGGACACCTTCCGGTTCATGGCTTCCAGCTTGGACAGGTTGTCCAAGAATTTACCCAGAGACAAATTCAATGACACGGGTAAATTCTTCCCCATCGATAAGATGGATCTGGTCGTAAGAAAAGGAGTGTACCCCTATGATTACACGGACTCGTTTGAGAAGCTTAGGGAGACGGTTCTACCTCCTAAGGAGGCATTCTACAGCACCCTAAATGAATGCCACATCTCGGACGACGACTATCAGCATGCACAGTCGGTCTGGGAGGCGTTTGAAATTAGAACCCTAGGGGGGTACAGCGAGCTCTACCTTAAGGTAGACGTAATGCTCCTATGCGACATCTTTGAAAATTTCAGGGATGTTTGCATAGGAGCATATTCGCTGGACCCTGCCTGGTATTTCACGGCTCCCGGGCTGGCATGGGACGCCATGCTGAAGTGTACAGGGGTAAAACTTGATTTGCTCACCGACTATGACCAGCTCCTGATGATCGAGCGGGGCATTAGGGGTAGTATTTGCCAATGCAGTCATCGCTATGGTAAAGCAGATAATGCCCATCTGTACCCAGATCGAGATCCCCCTAAGGAATCGTCATACATTGCCTACCTAGATGCAAACAATTTGTACGGGTGGGCAATGTCAAATCCGCTTCCTTATGGCGGTTTCGAATGGGTACAAGATCCGGATACTCTAGACTGGGGCAATATGCAAGAAGATGGTCCCTTCGGGTATATCGTCGAGGCCGATATAGAGTATCCCAGCGAGTTGCACGATTTGCATAATGATTTCCCCCTCTTCCCGGAGAATAGGGTGCCTCCGGGACAGGTTAACAAGAAATTGTTAACCACATTAACATCTAGGGAGAAATATGTTGTGCACTTCGTCAACTTGCGGCAAGCCATGGGTTTGGGTCTGCGGTTGGTGCGCGTACATAGAGCGCTGCGATTCAAGCAGTCCCGTTGGCTAAGTTCTTACATTAACCTCAACACCCAAATGAGACAACAGGCGACGAACGACTTCGACAAAGACTTTTACAAACTGATGAACAACGCCGTATTTGGTAAATTCATGGAAGACGTACGAAAACAAATGAATAGAACTGGTGACCGACGAACGACGACTGAAAAAATTAATCGCTAAACCGACATTCAAGGACAGGACAATCTACTCAGAGACTCTGGCTGCAGTACATCTGGACTTTGAACAGATTAAGATGAACAAACCTATTTACGTAGGAATGGCCATTCTTGATCTGTCCAAAGTCCGGATGTACGACTTTCACTACAATACTATGATGGACAAGTACGGACCTGACAGACTGAGACTACTCTATACAGACACCGACAGTTTAATTTACCAAATACGGACCGACGACTTTTACCAAGACTTGTTGTCAATGCTGGACGAATTTGACACCTCTGACTATCCTGACAGACACCCATGCAAAGACAATAGAAATAAGAAGGTGTTGGGTAAATTTAAGGATGAAGCCAACGGTGAGGCTGTATCTGAATTCGTGGGCCTCCGCGCTAAAATGTACGCGTTACGCATCCGCGGGCTAGAGAAAAAACGGGTGAAAGGGATAAAGAGGGCAGCCGTTGAAAATAAGATCACATTCAACGATTATATGACAGCCCTCTTCGACAGAAAAGAGTTTACCACCATGTTTCGAACGATTATATCGAAGCGGCATAACCTCTTTTCTGTCGAACAATGCAAAGTATCTCTTTCACCTTACGACGATAAGCGGCACATCACCGAAGATGGTGTGCGCACTCTAGCCCATGGCCATTTACCATAGCAGCTGTGTAACGACGTTGTGGTCCTTGTAAATATGTATATACATGTAAAATAGTTATGCTATGTACAGTGTTTAGGTTATGATTATTGCACTAATTTTCTAGTTAAAACTTTATTTTTTATTTATTTATTTATACTGTTTCTAAATATTTTTTTGTACATATGAGTTTAATTGTAGTTAATTAATTATAGTAAAAACAAAAAAAAAATTAAAATAAATAAATAAAAAAATGTTGGTGGGAATTTCTATTTCTATATATAGTTTTTAAATTTTGTAAATAGCATGAATGTTGGTGGTGGTTGTTTGTATGAGTGTGAGTGTCCATAGTAGATATAAACTGTACATGGAGGTTTTTAGAAATCTATATAAAGAGAGGCGGGAGAGCGTTCCTTATCATTCCTCATCATGCGGTTGATAAAGCAACAGCATAACATATCCATCACAAACCTGGACGGCAGGGTCTCTTTAAAGAAAGAATCTAAACACGGTCCATTCTTCCCCGATTCCATTAGATGTTTAATATGTGGACCATCAAATTGTGGGAAAACTAACCTTATGTTGAGTTTAATCTATGATCCCAAGGGGTTACGATTTGAAAATATTTATTTGTTTGCAAAGTCCTTGCATCAGCCAAAGTATAGACATTTAGCTCAAATATTGGAACCTTTGAAAGATATTAGATTTTTTGAATATGAAGACAACTCCCAAGTTCCATCACCTAAAGAGGCCCTGCCCAATTCAATCATTATATTCGATGATATTGCTTGTGATAAGCAGGATAATGTACGATCTTACTTTTGTATGGGGCGTCACAATGGAGTCGACATATTTTACCTCAGTCAAAGTTATACTAGAATTCCTAAACATTTGGTGAGAGAAAATGCCAACTTCCTAATACTCTTCAGACAGGATGAATTAAATCTGCGACGTATTTATGATGATCATATCAACTCCGATATGGAGTTCCAAACCTTTAGAAAAGTATGTCATTGGTGCTGGAAAGATGAAGGTACGGTTTTCTGGTGTTGGACAAAGATATACAAATTAATGACGGACGGTATCGACAAGGTTTCGGAGCCTATATAATACCCTGAATGTAGGTGTAACAATCAGTCTACTGCAAGACATGGAAGAGTCAACTCAAGCAATGCGCGATATAATCGCCACTAGGAAAGCAATCCAAGAAAAGTATAACTTGCTAAGGAGAAACAGGGAAGAAACTGACGAATATTTGAAAATGAAATATCAGTCTTTGTTGAATCCTTTGAAGGAACTAATGGGTAAACAAGAGGATCATTCGTCTCAATTTAATCTGAAGAGAACGTTGAAGCCGGAACCGATTGTTTCTGAAACACCACTGGCAAAAAGACCAAGATATCTAAAGCTAGAATCGGCTACAACACACGGAATATCAAATTCCTCGCCTGAAGAAGAGCGGAAGCTTCCAGCAAAGGGACCGTTGAAGTGTAGTCGGCTGGAACTTCAGTTCCAACTACACCGCTTCAAGAAGTACGAGAACTGGTACACACGCCCAAAGGAAAAGAAATTTCAGAAAAATATTTGAAAGAAGTGGGAGAAATATCCTCAAATTATATTGCAAAATTTATGAAAAATGAGACCAAGGATATGGATATGGTGTAGTTTATGATGGCCAGAAGTTCACCATTGGTGATATGGAGATCTCCATCAATAAAGACATTTTGTCTGTTGGTGAACATACCTTTTATGCTACCCCAGGACTTTTTGAATTGCTATTTATGAAATATCCAAACTTAACGCTGGTAAAAAAGACAGATTGCGAAATTATAAGCGAATACTACAACAAACGAACGCTCATAAAGAAGGACACAGTCCAACTGGAGCAATCAAGGAACTGAAAACAAACATGAAATATAGGAAAGTGATTTCAAAATTGTTTCCAACGAAAAAAGGTGCTGGACATGTCGACCCCAACAGGCTTGTAGACAGATTAAGAGTACTATTTGGCACAAACAATGCTGGTGTTGAAATAAAAAGAATAGAAGATCAACTGAGAGACGGAGGTATAATACCTTAGTCTAACCTACGATACACCTCATTTCATCATGACATCCGTTAAGGAGGAGATCGTGCATGAGTTACATAGACCAGCAAGAAGAATATTCAAGAGACGGTCAGTTTTATTGAAGGGAATAGACGATTTACCCCTTAAGAATAAGTCAGCACTTGAGGTGAGTAGAGCATTTGAAAAGGTATTGCAGGAAAGAAAGCCAAACAATCTACAAACTGATAATGGCAAGGAGTTCTATAACAGAATATTTGCCAAGCTGATGAAAGTGAATGGTATAAATCACTATTCAACCTTTAGTAATTTGAAAGCTTCAATTGTTGAGCGATTCAATCGAACTTTGAAATCTGCAATGTGGAAAAAGTTTAGCCTGCAAGGATCCTATGATTGGCTAACCATCATAAACTCTCTAGTAAAGAAATATAACCAAACTAAACATCGGACGATCAAAATGGCGCCGGTTTCCGTACGAGGTAAGGATGTAGAAGAACGGCTGTTGCGTGATGTATATGCGAAGAAAACAATTACTACCGTACCTAGATTCAAAGTAGGCGATCATGTACGGATATCCAAGTATAAAGCACAATTTTCCAAAGGCTATCATCCTTCACGGTCCACAGAGATATTTAAAGTTGTAGAAGTTAAGAATACCACACCAGTGACATATCATCTGCAAGATTATAAAGGACAAATAATTGCTGGAGGTTTTTATCAAGAGGAGCTACAGCTAGTGAAATATCCCGACATCTATCTTGTGGAGAAGATTATGAAACGAAAAGGTGATAAAGTCTTAGTGAAATGGCTAGGTTTAGACAATTCACACAACAGCTGGGAGAATGTGAAGAATGTACTTATATAAAGCCGGACGAGGCTAACTTCGATTCAGTTCATCATGAGACGTGCTAGAGACAAGAAGAAGAAGAAGAAACGAGTCATACCTACTCCTAAACGGATTGGTGGGAATTCTCCTAAATTGAGTGGTAAAGCTAAACGAATGTTGGATGGGCTACCTCGTCTGCGGCTGAGTAATTTTGATCTACTCAGATTAGCTAAATCGAAGAAAATTCCCCATTTTAGAGGGGTATTTATGATTGATGAATTTCCAATGAAACCGTGGAAAAATGAGCGAGCCATTTTTAATTTGGATAGTAGTTGTGGGAGTGGAACTCACTGGGTTTGCTATAAGAAGAGAGGCGATTATGTTCAATTCTTCGATAGCAGTGGAGCCAATCCACCTTCTGAGCTGATCCGCTATTTAAAAGATTGCCGCATTTCATCGAACAGGAAGCAGTATCAAAAAATGGGCAGCAACAATTGTGGACAGCTGTGTTTACTTTACTTGCTGGATCTGCTATAAAAGGAAGGATTATAGTTGGGTGCATTCATTTGGTCGCCAGACAGCGATGGGTTTGGACTTTAGAAGAGTGAATAAAAGGGCAACTGCAGAGAAGAAAAGCATCATTCCAGTGAGAACATTTGACGAGAGAACATCGTTAACCAACAGCAATATTCGTTTTCTTCAAGCGGCAGGTTACTACGTGTTATCGCCAATATGGAAGTGCTAGATTTGGAAGAAAGACGTCTGTTCGACAATTCAATTGAATGCATAGAATTGCATTCACATCACCCTTATGCATCATCAAAACTGTTGCCTGGTGATGAAATACGTATAAGTGTACAACATCAAGATCTATATACCCTGCCCAGTCAAAGTTTACTCTATTTGGAGGGTAGGTTTTTAAAGGAAGACGGCTCAGCAATACCAAATTCCTCAAAATTAACCAATAATGCATTTGCATTTCTATTTGATGAAATAAGATATGAATTGAGTGGCGTTGAAATAGATCGTGTAAGAAATCCAGGAATTGCTTGCACCCTTAAAGGCTTGGTTTCACTTAAGGACGGCTGTCAATACATAGAAAACTGGGGCTGGTGCTATCCTCAGAGTGATACACTGAACATCACTTCAAATGAAGGATACTTTAATTTATGCATTCCTCTATCATCACTACTGGGATGTTGTGAAGACTATCAGAAGATTGTGATCAATGTTAAACAAGAATTGATACTCGTTAGAAACAGACAAGATGGAAATGCTTACAAATTCAACCGACAGAGAGCTGAAGATGCGGTGGAAAACTGTAAAATAGAATTGGTGAAACTATGCTGGAAGCTGCCCTACGTCGCCGTCAACGAACATCAGAGATTAGCTCTTATGCGTCATCTCAAATCTGAAAAGGTATTTTCACTAAGTTTTAGAAGCTGGGAACTCTATGATTATCCACTATTGCCGGCAACTCAAAGACAAATCTGGTCGGTGAAAACATCAAGTCAGCTGGAAAAGCCACGCTATCTCATTTTAGCTTTTCAAACTGAACGAGCAAATAATGTGGAAAGCAATGCTAGCCATTTTGACCATTGTAATGTGTCAAATGTAAAACTTTATTTAAATTGTAAAGCTTTCCTATACGATGATTTGAACATAGATTTCTCAGCTAATCGTTATGCACTATTGTATCACATGTACGCTTCTTTTCAAATGTCATATTATGGAGAACAGATGAAACCTCTAACTTCCTGGCGAAATTTTAAAGAGAAAACACCCTTAATTGTAATAGATTGTTCTAAACAGTCTGAATCTATCAAAACGGGTCCAGTTGACGTAAGATTAGAATTTGAATCAAAAAATCCATTCCCGGCCAACACAACGGCATATTGTCTTATTATACATGATAGGGTGGTAGAATATAACCCTCTAACTGGCATTGTACGGCGTATGGTATAAAAAGATGTGAATTGTTGGCTCAGTATTCAGTATGGCTCAGACAGGCATACTGATTGCTGACTTCCAGTGCTTTGTGGATAGTGTAGGAGGTTATATTGTTAAAGAACTTTCACTTTTTGATTATAACTATCAAACTGTTCGGCACTGGATATTCAAACCGCCAATACAACATAAACAAACAGATAAAAGTAGAAGAACTAATTATTGGTTAGAAAATTATTATCATAAAATTAGATGGAATGATGGGGAAGTTGAATATGAAGTGATTAGAGATATTTTCAAATGTATTGATTGTAACTATAAATTCGTATTTGTTAAGGGGTGGCCGCCATTTTGAAAAAAAGTGCGCCAGAATCGGCATTTCCCCTCTACTTTGGCTAATTGGTCTTCTAACTTGGAATTTTAACTAAATTTAAATGCATAGTTGGGAAAATCTAAACTAAAGGATCGACCTAAAATGAAGGGGTAGCTGAGGCTGTTCCAGCTATCTATTTTTCAAGCTAGCAATATTGCCTTTAATTATTAATAATAATAATGTACATGGTAGGATCGTGTGATAGACGAAAATGGTTGTTGAGAGACAAGCCTAAATCCACTCCTTCCCCCCCAAAAACCCTAAAATGAATTTTTCCGGAAAAGCGTTTCATATAAAAGTTCCTAGCCCTTTATAGTGAAGTTGATATACCATATTTAAAGAAATTCTTTGGAGTCGTTTTTGAGTAAATCACCGCAAAATGAGAAATTAAAAAAATCCGTTCTGTAAAGTGGTACTTCGGGTTGACTGATTTTAACAAAACCTAATCATGAGTCGGGTCACTTGGTAGAAGTTTGAACTTTCTTTGATTTACCGTTCTTGAATATACTGACCATACAACGCACACACACACGCACGCATATATATATAGAGAGAGAGAGGGAAAGAGAGCGAAGGAGACCAATTTCCAAAAGCCACCTTACTGGTGGTAGGAGAAAGTAAAGATACTAATTAAAAAAAAAATTACGAATTTTTCTTAAAATATGAATAATACGAGAGTAATCTAAATAAAAAAAGTGAAAAATTATTTACATAATAAGTGAGAAATGAAGGCCACAATGCTGCAGATTATTACTGTTAATCCCATTTCACTATTATCTGTACCCACAGATAAATCACAACTGTGTCTTCATGCCCGTATTACAAGTCATTTAAATGCATTTAATTTCATGCAAATGCCATTTGAATCACAAAAGCTTTTGTCATCCTAGTTGTTTTCATGTTCCTAAAATGTCACAACCGCTGCAATCCCTCCATCTCTTCTTTTATTTCAGATTTATTATTATTTCTTGTTTTGTTAATATGAATAAATACTAATCCTCTTATGAATAAATGCTAATTAATGATGGCAGGTTTTGTTTTCTTTTTAATCTAAGACGCGTCTACATCTATGGTCATTGGCGCTCAGAACTTCTCAGTGCACTGTAGGATTCCGGATAGTATTCTCTCCTTACAGATAACACTTCATCATCGAACATCATTGAGCTGTAGAGGCTCCTAGAAAGAAAACAATTTAGGGGTAGCACTGGACTCGAACCCGAGACCTCCGTGTGAGAGCCCAACGCACTACTATTGAGCTAATCCCTTCCATAGGCCGATACTTTTCCCGTTTTAGCTTACTGAATCCATGCCAGACTTCATCGGAAATAAATACTTTAAAGTTCCCTCAGAACGAAAAAGTGGTTTTATAACACTGGTCTGTTTATGTGTGTGTCAGTGTGCTTGTTTCTGTTGAGCATAACTCAAAATAGCAGACTTTCAAACTGATATTGCACAATATTTCTACCGGGTATCCGATAAGAAGCTCTGGTCAAAATCAGTAAACGAATTTACTGAATTGATATTGCATGTTTTTGAAATTCACTCGAAAATGGGCCAACGACTTCCTTTAAAACTTTGGAAGATCAACTAAAAATTTAATGATTTATAACTTTTATTTCAAAAACATTTTCAAATCTTATTTCATTTTATAAAATATCATTTGTACATTATGGCGCGTGTTTCATACTCACACTTGCAGTTATAATACCATTGTAATTGCCAAATATTCTGCACACGTGGGTAACTTGACTGAATGTTTAGAGTTTTGTTAACATTAATCTAGTGGTGGTCGCTACTACTTCTTAGCGTAGATATTTCAAGGAGATCCTCTGTAGAGCAGCGGCAGCTACAACTAACTTCAACAACACAATCAAGTACAATCTCTTTAACATTTTTACTTTAAATTTGTTTCAAATAATATCAATTGATAGGGCTGATTGGATAAAATAATGGAAACAACTTATAACTAATACTATTGACAAATGTATAGACAAATAATAGAACAAACGTCGTAGGAGCCATTTAGAGAAAATTCCGAAAATTCAATCTATTCTATAAGGACTCTTCCGGTTAACCGATTTTCTTCAAAATTTGAATTCCAGCTTTTAATGTAATCTAATAGTATGTGGCAACGTACATAGAGCTTAGGTGATAGATTAGAAGAAAGCTTACTAACACACCAACATCCCCAACACTCGGAAAACACTCGTAATATTCTTGGAAATATGTTTGAAATAGAAGTGAAAGACATTTATGTCTGTGATCAGGGCTGGCCCTAGAAATTTGGCCGCTCCGGCTCCAACCTCAAGTTAACCTTAGGAATTTTAAAAACTATTATGTTAAACATTACTATTATGTTCATTTTAAATATAGTACCATTCATAATTCACTGTGAATGTGATTAAAATACCGTATGTTCATAAAGTAAACCATGGAATTCATCAATTGACTATTAAACAAAATGCACGAAATTTTCACTTTCATTTTGGCTGCCCGCGAAAGTTGCTGCCCAGTGCATTTGCACTGTAGAGCCGGCCCTATCTGCAATGCATTACTAGGATTTTTAAAGAAAATCGATAGAACCATTTTCCGGGAAAATTGCGAAAACTTAAAAACTAGCATTCAGTAAATTCGCAGTTCCCGGTTGAAGGATTTAAACCGAAACCTACGAATAGGATGAGATGATAATATTTTTTAGTTTTTGAGATATATTGTTCAAATGAGAGAGAGAGAGAGAAAGTGTGGGTTCAGGGTGTGGGTGTGATATGAAACCACTGCGGGTTCAGTCATGTACTTCCTCATTAATGACATAAGTCGCTGCATCTGTTAGTAGGCAGAAGAAAATGCAATCACAGCTATTGTCTAAAAATGTATGGACTTTAGTGTGTTTGATATGCAATATACAATGAAGGTGAATAAAGATTAAGAATTGCAAAAATGATTAAATTCATTAAGTTGCACTTGAATTATCTACAGATTATAGGTTATGTAACTTGGAACTAGAGAGCAACTTCCTAATAAGCAGGTCAGTTCTCTTTGTGTGAGCTGCTAACAAGTTGTTTGATGTAGTCAGAAAAGAATTTTCCCGCCTGATGCCTCTGATCTTTTCACTTCTAGGAAATCATTATAACAAACTTTATTCAACTTCTACTAGCTTTCTCAAAAAGTGTTCCTATAAGAAAGTTCTTTATTTTATTTGAATTTTTAATGAATTGGGTAGAAAAATTGTGGAGCATTTGTTTCGTAATTCATCAGCGAGTGACAATAAATATAACAAATGAGAAAATACTGTGAATATTTCACACCACATTTCTACTTCTTACTTTCTCTTACTGCTGTAACAGTTAGTATTATCATCCTCAGTTTCTTTTATTTTGTGTTTCCATCGGAAGTACATTCTTGTCATCGTGTGCCAACAACAGATCTCCAACATGAGGATGTGAAGGAAACTGAAACATCCTATTCCGTTTAACACCATTGCAAAATTCTCAAGGGTTGAGCCTAGTCACCTCCATATTCAACCCCTGTATGGGGCTGCTGAATAAAGTTGATTTAAAAAAACAAAAAAAAAACACCGTATTCGTAGACTAATGTGCATCTCCCATGGTATTTCCCTTTCTATATTCCTAGGGATGAAAGGAAGCGTCACGAAAGATTCGAAAGTGTCTCATAGGAACAAGATTTTAGGGGATCTGAGAGGTTAGACTTGAGTTCTTAGTTTTGGTGAGGATTGATGCGGGGCTGCCAGATAGTAGTCTATACTCTACAGTCTAGTCACTTTCAGACAACTGATCCTAAGTAGTTGATGTAACTTCCACCAATGCTTGTATTTATTTATAACATTAAGTGCGAATCAATATTTTTTTAAAAATTTTTTTATGTAACTCTCTTTGTCAATATGAATTGATAATAAGTCAATAAGAGATATTTTTTTATTTCTCTTATTATTTTAAGAGTAACTAGGTATGGCGATCTTATCGAATATTCCAATCTGTTTTGGAAACGGGAAAACATGTTCTCTTAGTCTATATATTACTTATATATATGTGTGTGTATATGAGTGTGTGTATGCATGGAAAATATACCAGAAGTTAAAAATCAAAGAAGCTCAAACTTGATATTAAGTTAGGTACCAAAGTCTTGAAGTTTTCCACCAAAATCCTTCAAGCGGAGGACGGACTTCACTTTAAGGTTTTTATTTAAGTTTTACACAATTTTCTCGAAATCTCCTTTAAAACTTTCATAGTAACTGCTAACTCTTTTATGTGAATAATCTTAAAGAAAATTTATTTTTGAAAGGTCCTGGGCTACAGGTAAGCCTGCAAGTTTCTGAAGCTTTCTTTACCACTTTAATACAAATAAACGGTTCTTATTTGTAGTAAATTTAAGGCATTGCTAGAATTCAAGACTGAAGAAAATTGAGAGTATTGCGACTGTACCATTCTAAAAACCAACAATTATAATCAACACCAAAATTATTATGTTATTTTATAGGTTTCATACGAATTCCGTCTGAAGAAAATTTGTCAGAATAGTTTGAACAGCAGTAAGAGTAAGCCGTATGAATCCTACCCCCTAATCGCCAGTTTAGTACTTTACAGCGTATTTGATTGTTGATATTCTGATGATTTACACATCCTTTCGGTTTGAAGCTGATGTGTTCTTTCAGTAGTTTTGAGGGAGGGGTAGGTATTTAGTCTTCTTTCGATAAAGAACTGCAGTTCAAGGTACACCTACTGCAGCTGACCATCGTAAAGATATGCTTCAACTAGGTCATACAACACAGCTGATAATTAGCATAGCTGATCTAGTTGCGTGCATTTCTATTGGCAGGCGCCAACGCGTAGCCCCACCAGTTCACTCACTCTACGCTACAATTTGAATACCTCTTGAAAATTAATTTAGCTAATTGAAAGGTGTCATGTCCATCCGCCTGCTCTCACATACATACATATTATGTAATTACAAACACCTGCATGTTATTAATAATACGAATATTTTATTCATTTATTAAATAAACATAAGTATTATTAAATATAAATGTTAAAGTACTGGAATTAGAAAAGTCACAGGTCTATGATCCAGATTGTTTCTAAAATCAAATTTACCAGAGAAATGTTTCAAATGAACGTCAACACCCGTATATGTAGATTTTTTTTTTGTTGGCATTAGCGTGAAGCCACAGCCAGCTTGACTGTATATTATTTATTCAGTCTAATAAACTGTATAATGATTTTTCTTGATTTTAATAACAAACATTATTGCATTAGAACTTATACTTTCCTATTGATGGAATTCCAGAATTTACAGATGGCGCTACATAATTCCACAGTGGGTGACTGGAGAATGGTCTGTAATTGAAAGGATTGATAATTAATTCCGATACTTTTGAGTACAACACATCTCTTTCATTTGTATATGCAGGACAAATCATAATAATATGTTCCAATGTATCAGTTTCACCGCAGTTG
Organism: Triatoma infestans; assembly: GCA_011037195.1. Taxonomy (NCBI): domain Eukaryota; kingdom Metazoa; phylum Arthropoda; class Insecta; order Hemiptera; family Reduviidae; genus Triatoma; species Triatoma infestans. The sequence goes on along the minus strand of JAAEAF010013481.1, from coordinate 38,103 downwards.
GCGCATGAAGAAGTGATTGAGATTCCAGTCCTGTGACAGTAGGAATTACAGAGACCATGATTAGCTCTCATTCGGCATAATGTTTTCTTCCCCATGTAATGTCGGAAATGCCAAAGTCTATTGCTAACTACAGGATTGATAGATTTATAGAATAATCCCTTATCCGACTTTCCAAAATCGCTTTGCCAATTCTGCCACGCTCTTCTTTTCACTAAGGGCAGCAAATCGCTTTTGGGTACTTTGATGTCACACCTCTCTCCCTCAGTAATTGCTCGTTTTGCCAACGAGTCCGCACGTTCATTTCCCGAAATATTCGCATGCGCCTTGACCCATACAAAGTTGACTGTGCTGCCAGTAGCCTCAAGCTGAAAGACGCAAGTTAGGATTTGACAGATAAGATAGTCAAAGTTAAAATTCCTACTGTATTCACTCAATTTAAGTAGAGCACTTTTGCTATCGGATAAAATTACGAAATCATCCGTATTTTCCAATTTCAAAGCGTACTTTTAGAGCTGCGTAAAGTTCATACATTTCCGCGGAAAATATCGTATACACATCTGGCAGTCTAATCATTTCAGCGTGGTCGCTTTTATAATCATACACCGCACAACCAACCTCATTATCCATCTTTGAACCATCGGTGTACCACAGGTGACCGGAATTAGGCAACTTCTGATTTATGAATTCTAAAATATATTGATCGGAAAACTGAAGGTCTAGTGGTTCGCCGAAAAAATGGCAATACAATTTCTGATTTAAAATCTGATAGTTTATTGCAAACGGCGGCAATGTAATAGTTTTTGGTAGAGACCCGAAGAAGGGAGCATTTTCAATAAAACTTAATGTTATGAGAGGAGATTTCTTCCTTTGCCAATATGGAGATGTCAAAACAAGCGTATTTAAATTATTGATATTTCTAATTAAAATCTCATCAGTTGCAGCAAATTTTAATACAAGTCTGTCCGATAGCATTTTCCTTCTATGCGTCAATGGCAGTTCTCCTGCCTCCGACAGTAGCACATTAACCTGAGTGGACTTCAGGAAACCATAACAGATTCGTAGGCAGCGGTTCTGTAATACGTCTAGTCTTTTTAATGTTGTTTCACTTGCCTGATCATAGAAAATCGATCCATAATCTATTACTGACCTAATTGTCGCCCTATAGAATAATTGTGCGATACCCGGGCCAGCACCCCAGTTTATGTTTGTGATCATTCGTAGAATGTTGATATACTTTTCGCATTTATCCGACCCATAGTTAATGTGGTAGTCCATTTAAGAGTTTTGTCCACAAACAACCCCAGAAATTTAACTACTCTCTTGATCGGAAAACAATTTCCCCCAAGGATAATTTCATCAGAGAAGGGTAATATTCTTTTGCGTGAGAAGGGGCATACCACTGATTTTTCTGGAGAGATGGTCAGCCCATTTTCAAAAAACCATTTATTCAGCGCTATCATTGTGGTTTCCAATTTAATACGACAAACGTCGATATCTTTATTTGTAATATAAACACAAATGTCGTCAGCATATTGAATTATTTCGACGCCTTCAGGAATAGGATTCACTATATCGGCTACATAGACAGCGTAAAGAAGTGGGCTCAATATTCCACCCTGCGGCAAGCCTGTCTGAGCCTTTCTGGGCCTATCATAAGATTATTGACTCGCAGAAAGATGTCTCGATCACCAATTAGGCGAACTATTTTTGCTATAAATATAGGTGGGAAACCTAATTTTAACATCTTTTTGCTTAAAATTGCGAAGTCAACATTGTCATATGCCCCACTTGCATCCAGAAAAATCGCCAAAGTGGTACAATTTTTGGAGAATCCCAACCAAATATCACTAACAAATTTACATATGGCGTCCATTGCTGATTTTCCCCGTCGGAATCCAAACTGACTAATTGGAAGTTTATTGTAGTACTCCAACCACCATTCCATTCTTCTTTTCAATACCCTTTCGAAAGTTTTTAATATGCAAGACGATAGGGATATTGGTCTATACGATGTAGCCAGTTGGGGTGGTTTTCTTGGCTTTAGTATGGGGACAACTACATACTCCTTCCATTGTTTAGGGAAATTACTGGTCAGCCATATTTCATTGAATATCTCTCTAAGATTATCTATTGCATGTTGGGGCATCTTTTGTGATATTGAATAAACTATCTGATCCTTACCGGGCGCTGTATTGCCTGGATGTTGTATGGCGGAGGAAATTTCTACAGAAGTAAATTCTCTCAACAATATATGTGGCTGGGGTACAGAACTGTCTGCTGACAATAGACAAGACTGGACATATGCCGGGGTAAGATTGTGTAGTAGATCATATGACCATTCACCTAATTCAGTTTTAAAATTTACTTCGCTACCTTTCAATTTTTTAATTTTCTCCCATATATTTTTAATTGGTGTGCTCTTATTTAGCTGATTGCAGTATTCCTTCCAAGCGTTTTTCTTAGCCTCCCTGACTGTGCGCTTAACTAGGGCACACGCTCTCTTATATTTGAGATAGTTATCGAACGAAGGATTGCTTCTGTAATCTCTATAAGTAATTTGATGATCCCTAATTACTATTGCACAGCTCTCTGACCACCATAAAGTTTTATTAAATATCTGTGCTTTAATCTCCTTTTTTACTGGTATCGACTTTTCACACGCTGAATTAACGTTATTAATAAAAGACTCATAAGTCTCAGCATGATAGCCATCATTAAAATGCGCACTAAATTCCTCCCAATTGACCTTATTGATATTCCACTTTCTTGTGGAATAATAGCTACTTTCATTTAAATTTAGATAATTTGATTTAACAACTATAGGGAGATGGTTTGAGCCCATTGGTTCCCGTAAAACTGTCCACTCGAAATTTGCTGCATAATTACTTGAACACAAAGTCATATCTATTGCTGATTGCCCTAGTCTGATTTATGTTTCCAAAAAGAGTTGGGGTACCGTCATTTAAGAATATCAGATTGGCTTCTTCAGCTGCTAACAAAAGAGTTCTACCTTTTCTGTCGGTAATACTGCTACCCAGGGACCGATGGTGGCAATTAAAGTCACCACATATTACTGTAGGTTGAGAGACGCTATCAAAGAAACGCTTCCATACTCTCTGTGATATATTATTGTTAGGTTTGTTATACAGGGAGATTACTGTAATATCGCTGTTATTGTTGTTATTTAGTTTTATACAGGCTGCTACACACATTACCCCAGGCGGAATGACTAGCTTTTTAACTTCTGAATATAAAACATTACTTTTAATAAGTAAAGCAACACCAGCTTTCCCATCAGCACGATCTTGTCTTATTAAAGAATATCCTGAAAATTTATAATGCCTCCCTGGTTTAAACCAGGTTTCAGATAAGGCACAGATGTTGATCTGTTTGTCTATAAGAAATCTTTCTATATCTCCTTTGTTGGCAACGGCCGAACGAGCATTCCATTGAAATATATTTAATGAGGACTGCATAATAATATTAAATTTATTAGATTAGAATATGTCACAACAAAATAAAATAATTAATTAAATAAACAGACCGGATTTCATTGCTATCGCTGTAATAGAAGTCTGTCGTGATTGTATCATTAAGGACGTAACATACGTTTACCGGTACTTGTTATTCTATCGAAAATAGCTAAATTCTCAAGCCTTTCTTTGAGCATATCATTTAATTTAGAACTGTCTACTGCATTTAATTCTGATTTATCTATACTACTCAATACGCTGATAACCGCTTCACAAATTACATTTATATTAATATTTCCACCTGATGCTAAATTAGAAATACTTGGTCGGTAGGGGTTGTTTTGAATTAAACCGCCTGCTATGTTTTTCGGCATTTGAGGAGTAATAAGCAATTTCTTCATTTCAGATTCATAACGGGGGGGAGAACTAATTGGCCTTTTATTGTAGTTCGATCTATTAACTTCAGTTTTATAAGTAGTATTAGCCTTAGGTAGTGGGGGAAACAACTGTTCATTACTTAGCGAGGTATGACCACTAGCGGTCCTAGCGTAGGACGCTCGCTCAACTCTATCTTTTGCGTCACTGTATGACAAATTCTCAAGAGCCATAGTATTTTTAATATTTTTTTGTTTTGAAAATTCCGGGCACTCTTTACGTGACCTTGACGAATGAAGCCCGCCACAATGTATACAAGTTATTTGGCCCTCAAAAGTACACTCGTTTTTATCATGTTTACCTTTGCACTTTTCACAAATAGTGTCTCCCTTGCATTGCTTACTGATATGGCCGTATCGTAGACAACGAAAACATTGCCTAACACTTTGAACATAAGGTTCAACAGGGCATCTGACGTAATGTATATAAACATAATCTGGCAATGTTTGGCCTCTAAAAGTTAGCAATATAGTACCAGTTGGAATATATTGTTTAATTTCTTTACCATTTTCAATTTTATTTTCCCCAACTCTGTTAAACCTTTTTGCATTCACAACTTTAAAAGTAGTGCCATAATCATATTCAAGTGCTGAAATAATTTCATTTTCAGTTAGGGTGGTATCAACACCCCTTATTATACCACGCCTTTTCAATAAAAATTGAGGTATATATGCATCAAACCCTTTATTTTCCAATACTAAAGACGAAACCAGAGAATTTGCAGTTATTGCATTAGACACAATCACTCTTATTCTATTTCTACCCATACGATCTATTCTCCTCACATTATTACCCATATTAGGATGTGCTTCATAAATCATTTTCCCAATACTCATTGGATGAATTCTGGAAATACCCTTAGATTCTTTATTTAGACTTTCCAAATAAACATGAAAAGGCCCAGTATCCCAAGTCTGATAAAATTCTTTTTCTTTCACAACATCATTTGAGTGCGTGAGGTTATCATTAATTTTATTTGATTCACCCATTTCTTTATCCATTAATAAATTACCCTCAAAATATTCCATTTTTTCGTTAACACTTTTATCTGGTGGTTTTTTGTCGGGAGGTATTTTTTCAGTTATCTTTTCAGCCATCACAAAAACTCACAAAAAACTTTAATAAACAAAAAAATAAAAATAAAATAATAAAAAATATAAAAATGAATTTTCAATCATACAAAATAGAGAATTCTTCAAAAAAGAAGAAAAAAGAAAAGAAATTAAAAAAAAAAACAAAGTAAAGTAAAACTAGTAGCAGTATAAGTTTGCCTACAGAACAGAACGATGTACACAGTACGAAGGTTAGCCTGAGACTGGACTGCCTATGAACTATATTAACTTATTATTATCAACATTACTATGGCAATTTTCACTACATTCGACTATACATAATTTATGGAAAAATACTTTTGAGCGAGGCCAATCAAATTCACTTAATATCCCTACCCTTAGGAAGATGGCAACTAGTTTTCGACATATTTTACCCAAATAGGTAGCAAAAAATCAACTCATCTGAAGTGATTTCCAAACAAGTACTTCGTAAAAATCTTATAGGTTTTTCGAGCTGCCTTTTTATCTTTTTTTACTGCTGCCAGAAATAGATAAATGTATTTACATTAACTGAATATGAAAACAAGTTTTTGGGCAATACTCTAGGATGTGTGTGCCAGCATAATATCTTAAAAACGAAAAATCGCAGCACGTTCAACTTGATATTCCGTTTAGGTACCATCATCACATCCGATACAAAGGTTTCTCAAACTCCGTTGACCCGAAGTGCAACTTTACTGAGTCATTTTTTACAGATTTTATTCGAAAATTATTCACAAGTTTCTTTAAACTTGATGCACATTAAAACTTCCCAGAAAAATTTCTTTTTGAAAGTTCTGAGGGGCTGGGGACCAGCAACTTTAGGCTTTTCTCTAAAGTGCCTCTTCAGTGCATTTTAAGTTTCCACTACCAGTATAACGTTAGGATATATGAAATGCACTGCTAAGATCCGAAGATTGCAATAAATCGGCCAAACGGAAGTGCGCAATTAGAAAATAGATTTTTCCAAGTATTGTTTTACTTTTCTTGACAAAAGTTTTGAGCGATATTCTTAAAATTTAATATTATTAACCAAGTAATATATCTTCTTCATGGAGAACAACAATCGAGAAATAAATTAATTAATTAATTTAAGAATATAAAAATAGAACAAGCAAATTGCATTGTTTACAAACTGAAGTTAATTTTGAGTAATGTAAGTAATGATAGTGGCTGCAGTACGTCACATGCACACTAACTTATAATTCTATATGAATCTAACAAAATGTGAACAATCTTTTTATCTATTACTCAATCTTTAAGTTTCACTTTCCCCCCACTTTACACTTCACATACACACTGACAGTTAACTTGCCAAGGACGCTAAAATTATGTTTGCCACTCTTTAAATTTATTTATTAATCATATTTCTTTAAGTAGTTAATAGGTAACAAAAACCCATTAATTTGAACTAAAACCAATTATTATTTTATCGTATAATATATGAGTATTGCAGATAAATAAATGAACTGAAGATAACTATTGTTAACGAGTCGGAGTCCGAGTTTTCTTACAAATTATATGATTATGGTAGAATGAATCCCATTGAAGAATTGAAGAATCCCATTTATATTTCTGGATGGTTTTTGTAAATGGACCAATAGGATGTGAACTTCCTATGATTATAGATTACTTTATGGATGATAAAGGACTCAAAATGCTGTATTTTATTGATCGTGTTTTCTCTCATGGATAAATATTATAGCAATTGTTATGGTATTATTTTGATGCCTCTTGAGATCCTGATGTCTCCTTCTAATTACTGCGCTAGAAGCCGATTGTTGGTGTGACAGTGATATTGGTAGACTGTTAGATGCGTAAAGGATATCCAGACAGATGCAGTTGGAAGTATGTGCGATTAGATTAGAAGTATGAAAACTGAGGTAGATGTAGAAGTGAAGAGAAAGTGGCTGTGCTCACAGCCACACACATGCTCACACATGTGCTCACAGCATCGCGACTAAAAAACTCATTACAGTGTTAAAACACAACAAAAAGTCTGGTGTGAAACACTCACACACTCCTCTTACTACAACTCTCACAGTTTTGTATGGCAGATTTGTTTTTTTTAATCATTTATTTATATTATTTACAATCTGCAAAGCTAATGCAGACATCGGTAACTTGGATGTCTGCGGCTAAATTGTCTTGTGCCTTGAGGAAAGTGGCCAGTCATTCTTGACCAACCGGCAGCCATAGCTGCTGTAGCTTTTTCTATAACCATAAAACTGGCATATCTGACATTGCACTAACTGCCTCTTTTTTCTTGGTCCTAAACTTTTATAATTGTATGTAAGAATGTTGCCAACTTAAAGATGGAGTTATTATTTTTATTAGGCTCCACACCTATGAAGAACAGCGGTATTGACAATTTTGTTTCTAGCTGTTTCTTCATAAGATTTGTTATGTTCCTCACATTATGTTCCTTGTTCTTCAGGCACTTTTTAATGTCAGGGCAGCTGGTACGTATGAAATTCTAAATTCAAGTCTCTGAAGTGGCGAATAACATTTCTGTACGAGGATGGCATTTTTTTAGTGATTTAATGCCATTTTCAGTGGCTTTACAACCGAAGTGATTTTCAGTTTTTAGTTATAACACTTCTAACAACTGTATATAGTTAATCTGTTCTTTTAGTTAAATAGGTGAGGAACTGAATTTATATCATCTGGTAATTGACTGAGTACTTCAAATTTATTTTGAGTACTTACTGGGCCGTGAGCACCATTTTCAGATGAGTTTTGTATGCTCTGATGTAGGATCTGTCCGAGGTCTGTCCGAGGTAGGATCAGTCTTGCGTTTTACTCCTACTTTTATCCATTCCGATGTATTCTCCAAGAAGCCCTTTCTTGCATCAGAGCAATATATTCTGCCTTTTGTTAGTATTTTCAGCCTTTATCTGAGTTAGGAACCACTAAATAATTGTTTTATTGTTTACAAATTAATTTACAAGATTTCATATAAAATGCTCACAGCTGATTCAGAGTATTTAATTCTCCGAGCTGCTACCAGCGAGTGGAGCCTGAAGTTTCTGTATCCCCAGACCCTCTAAATCTGTTTTCCCGGAATCAGTGTTTAAAACAAAAGTAATTCGTTTAAAATAAAAGGTATCCGTTTTCCTGGAAAACGGTAACCCTTCCCAGTCCCTTTACGCCCGCAGTACATTCTCCTGAATATTCTTCACGATTGTCCTTTATTCCTGGATGCTCTCTTGATTTTTCCGTATGTTCTTTGAAAAATTCCTTGTACTTTCGACTGTCTCACCATTGTACAATAAATTTACTGAGCTCCACTTAAAATCTTCCTTGCACCCAATCCATTCTGCCGTGAAATAGCCATCCACGATCATTCCATTCATTAGATACAAAAGATTAAGGCACATTTTCTCTAGGTGCTAGTTTTCCCTCTTTTACCCTCCTTATGAATTTAATAGCCTTGTCCAAAATATTCCCTAAATAAACCGTTTGTAAGAAGGGTATAATATAAGTGAACATTGGTACTTCTTTATATTCCTATTGAATTAATAACTCATTATATAATTTTGTTCTCATTATATAATAATAAACTTCAATTCGGAAGTAAGAAGTTATCTGAATAGTGATGTGCCCCCTTTCAGCTATTAGAGGATAACAAAACTTAGAAGTGGTACCTTGAACTAAACTGTTTGCCATATAAAAGTAATGCTGCGATTTGTATCCCGTGTATAATTCGAAAGCGGTGGAAACATTTGATCACTTTCTGGTGAGTTGCCACAGCTTCGTTGATGTTGGAGCGGAATATTTAAGGAAAAGTGCGGTTTCTGCCCAAGAGATTGTAAATCTGTTGAACGGTTGCAATTGGCCTACTCTTATCAAATATACTTAAAAACCTTATTTGCTAAGAAAAGAAATGATATGTCGCTAATTATAATACATTTCTCTATCTGTAAAAGTATAATTTTACATTTAAAATTATAATTAATAATTTAATTCACTTTAATTTCTTAAAGTGTTCTATTTTTCTCTTTAAAAATCATTTTTTTAAAATTCATTTATTAAGTTAAGTTAACTTTTAGTTCTGCTAGCATATAAAAATATTTATTATAACAGCACGATTAATTTAATTATTACGTAACTAATAATTCCTTGTAATAATCGATGTATAGTGGCCACTTTTATTTAAGTAATTTGATTCATGCATTTTATGCTATAACCGAAACATTATTTATTTTCTCTTATTATTTCATTTCTAATTTTCTTCATTAATATTTTGTTTTCATATTTATTTGTTTCTTATTTCGTTGTTAACAATAAACAATTTTATTCTTATTTTATAAACATTCATCAATCTCTTTATAGCTTTGAAAATTGGTCATTGCAGTTCTTGCTGTCCCTCTCACTGCACTCCGTAGTACCTTTCAATAAAATTAGCTTTATTAGCATATTTATTAACATATTACCTTTCTAGGGTAACTAGAGGGGTACTGGAGGGTATTATTCAGTTTTATTAATAATTATATTTGAGAATTTAAGGTTGGATTTTTAAATCTAATCTTATCTATCTCCCTCTGTTCTTCGAGATTCTGAAATAACGAAATAAACAAAAGAAATAACAAGAAAAAAAACTATAAATGATAGTGGATGCCTAAATGATAGTGGATGAAATTAGAAAAATAACTAACAAAACATTGTTTGCATGTAGCCGTGTGCGTAGTATGGGGGCAAGTATTTTCACTTGAACCTCCGACACTTTCTGTTGGTCATTGTTCATAACTTCCTCTCTCTCCAACTTCTTCTCCTTCATTTGAAACATTTTTACTATATTTTATTTGGCGCGTGCTCAGAGCTTACAGCCAATTTCTCTCGTTACACACAACGTCCATCATCGGACAGTGGAGCCTCTTAGGGCGAGAAAATCTAAGGGCAGCACTGCTCACAGCTAGTAATATATATGTATTTAAATTTTCAACATTACTTAAGGCTAAATGTGATAAATATAAGGCAGTATTTACATAAATACATGACATAATCGTTTACATCACTTTTCAACCATTATTTTACTACAAAACGTGAAGCAATTTCTTCATTTATTTCCCATCCTTTATAACCTTCGAAATACTATTACATTCGCTGCAAATATCTGGAATACTTCATAAAACTCATAGAGAGGTTAACGGTTTTTACAATCTTTAACGCTTTCTTTAAATCGGAAGTATTGTACCGTATCACATTGTGATTGTCTTGGTGTTTTCTTTGTCTACCGCAAACATTGGTGTCGTTGTAATGGGCTTTGTTCGGGAACTTTGAAAGAAAACGCACTTTTGAGTTACTAATATAATTACAACACATGAAAACACTACTGCAAGCACTACACTGATGAGTAGAACGTTAGGCGTCGTTATATCGGCATCAGCGAAACAGCTTGTTTGAACATTGTTTAATACTACAATACCTTCGTAAACAAATCGAAATTTACAGTACAATTTAGTTCTATCGAAATCTATATCACAAATTAAAGTCTAAAATCTAAATACAATTTGCTTAATCCAATAATTTAATTAAATTGCCACAAAATATGTAATGAAATCATACATTTATTGTTAGTGCTAATTTTGTATGTACACATATTTTTCAAAATCTAAAATAACCTTGCATAACCTTCCCATTCTTTTAAATAATTATTTTAACGGATTTTTTTTTGTCTGAGAAGGCTGCGGGCCCCAATGACTATAGATGTTGACGCGACATAATTAAAAAAAATAAATAAAAAAAAATCCTATCTGTCAACAAATCCAACCTATTGTGTATGTGTTCGTTGCTAACAATTGTGTGTCTTGTGTATTATTTTTTGTTTTGTAAAACTAGTTTAAACAAATAAGCGTAATGATTTAAAGTCCTCCTCGTTAACGATTGAATTTAAATATAGTTTTTTAAACAAGGTATGAGGTGAAAAAACGTTAAAGTTGTAAGTGAAAAAGTTATGAGGAGCTAAATGATAGATACCAGCTGAAGATGGTCTCATCAGGTCGAAACTTCCTATACTGTTATACTATAATGAATAAATAAAATTCGTAAAAACAAGAATGAGTTATTGTCCCTAATATGGGATTTCTTAAAACGAAATACATAATGTGTCCAATAGTAGGCTTAAAGAAGTTCTTAAATGGAAAACCAGTCGAGAAGTAAAAGTCTGAATTACTTATCAAAACGTTTACTATTAACACCAAAGTTACAAATTACACTCTTATTACAGTTTCTTACTTATCATCAGATCTCTTACTTATAAAATAACTGCTTAACATTTCGTATTTCTTAAAACAAGACTTAAAAACATAGAGCATCTATATGCTACCGACGCCATCAAAAAAAAACATTATTACCATCTGACAAAATTCCCTGCTGTCCGCTCTCTCTACGATCAATCGATAACCTAACATAATATTTTATAGTTCTTCTACCCATCTTCATCGACCAAACATCTACATAAACCATCTGTAGACCGTGTTCCTTACTCTGATTGGACATAGGATTCCATGAGTTTGAGGGATCCGCTGTTGATACCCAAACGGTTGGGCTTCCTGTGATTGTCCCGTGTTTTTAATTATGCTAAAATTTGATGCGATCGCAATCATTGAAAGCAAAAATTAAAAATACAAACTAAATTAGTAGTACAGTAGCTTTACAATATACAAGATTACAGTGGCTGTGGCACGCCTTCTCACACAACGCCATTATTACAGAGAACTGAAGGATGTAATTATTGAAATTGTTATAGCTCCCTCTACTATTTAAAATAAGAACAATAATAGAATTTGGCCAAAAATAATTTTTAAAATTCGTTCTGCAAACAAATTTAACATTAGTCGGGGCACATTGTGGCAGCACGAGAGGTACTTCGTGATTATCTTTATGCGTGGTAAATACATGCCTATCTTATTGTTAGCTGTACGTATTGAATGTTTATGTATGGAAGCATGCATAAAGTAATTTAACAAAATATTAGAAAAAAGATTTCATCAAAAAATAAAATCTGTTTTGAAATTAAAACTTTGCTTATAGCACTGTTTGTCTATCTGTCCAGTTCAAGGTACAACAACCAACAGAGTTCAAGAACATAGTAATTTCAACAACCAATTACAACAATCTTGTTTTTCTAACTTATCGCACACAGTTTGTTGTTCTCTGGACAAAATTAATTTAATTTCCTTTTGATAATTCTTTATTTCCAACGGAATAATATAATTCTTTATTTCCAACGGAATAATATAGCAAACGTAAAGAAGAAATAAACACTGCTGTGAAACACTCACACGACTCTTTTAATGTAATTCTACAGTTCTGACAAAATGATCTTAAATTAGAAATTTTCACTGCATTGCCCTAACTCTCAAGATGGTGGAAAGTAGTTGATTATGTGTTCAATTTGTTCAAATTTGGACTTACGCAACTTATGTAAGGGTGCTCATTGCACTAAAAGGCTGGCAGCACAACAGTACAATTCTCTGATTGCGCACACTAGTAGGTGGAGCTTAGGAATGCACTTTTATCAGAAGAATTTCCCTCATATAATCAATTTTCTCGGAAAAAACAGCATTATATCTGAAAATGATACCTATACCTATGTGTTGTGCATTACAAAGGTAAAGAAATCGTTTTTCCAAAATGTTCAGTAGAGTCACTATTTTTCCTGATCATGGATATTGACTGAATTCTTCGGCTTTCCTGGTGATAACTCGAATTATGTCAGTTTGAACTGGTTATAATTTTGAGTTGTTCTGCGCACTCACACTAATAAGTGAAAGTAAAAGTGCTATATATACAAATAAATTAATTTTAATTTTGAATCAGTATAATTGTAATTATTACTCATTACATGAACAAACGCTTTTTCTAGAAGAAAAATTTTATCTGAAGCCTGAAAGAAAAAAATGAAAAGCGATGACCCCACAGTCCATGAAGAGGGCGAAAGCTCGTCAAACGGGCCAACTTCTTGGCACCGAGTTTGCTCTGCTCTTCTTATCAGGTCTGCTAATAACTAGCTCCCCACTTTTGTCACGATTTTAACTAACGTTCAACACATTCCATTCCTTCTGAGATACTCTGAGTTCTCGCACGGGAGCCGAGAGCGCTAGCAACTAGACTATGCGATTTCTGGAAACGTTTTACGAACTAGAAGTACTTCATTGAGGCAAGACTTCTTCAAGTGAACACTGAAAAGGAATAGATTGTAAAAGGGTTGTTTTCCTTTTCTGCACAGCAATATTTCTAGGAAGCTACAGTAATAGCAAGTGCTCTAGGAAGCGTACTTCATCCTATATAGTACAAAATGCCCTTTTAATATCAATCAATCATTTGTCCAATATAATTATAATGTTAAATGGATAATATGAATTTTTAAGTTCTCTCAATATGGGAATAAATAGAATAAGAAAACTATGGGGCATTAGTAACAAAGAGAAGTAGGGTTAGGTAACAGTGATTGTTGACCATGGACTGGAAGAGCTGGTCAGAGAGGACCGTTATGGGAGCAGACAGGCACGCCGGTCAGTTGGATTTTACAGCTTACTGACTGACTGACTGATAGACAGACCGACAGACATTGATCTCACACACACACCGTATCGACCATTACTATCTCAAGTGTTATTGTATTTGGCGCGTTGCGATGTTCATCTCTCTACTGTTAAAATCTTCGCCTCCCGTCAACATTCCAATCTCACCCACCGTCAATAAAAAATCTGATGTGAAATACTCACGACTTACTCTTGCTCCAATTTACATAGTTAGATAAATTTAAAGTTAGATAATGTATTTGCTTATTCGCACTAATAATTAGTTCGATTTTTTGTTTAATGTGGTTGCGAGAAACTAGATTTTGATTGGATTAGCTCATCCGTAGATTTCCATCTTTATATTACTCTTTCAATACTTTGTGAACTGCTCCACATACATAAAATTAAGGACAATATAATGAATAGCTAAAAACTTCATGTCTTAGAAAAGTTTTTTAACTGAGTATTATGAATTCCTTTGGGAAAATTTTGTGAAAATTGTGTTTACTATCAATTTTATTTTTCCATTAGTATAAATGGCCAAAAACAAAATGGCGGACTTACATTGGATCTTTTTTGCCTTCTTCTTCATCCCTGGAATGAAATTTTTTTTTTTTTTTTAGATTGGTTTATTGATATTTACAACTACACAAATAAATATGTAACAAGTAAATAGGCTAATAAAAGTATGAACAATGACGTGACGGTCATGAATGGTAGTTATCCAGTGACAACTACCATTAGTCACCCAGAAGGTCGCGGGGCCAACGACGTTTCAATCGCCCTGTAGGATTGCCTGGAAGTGTGGTGGAGGAGAGGGTTTGGGCGGGAGGTTTGGGATGAAGGGGGAGTCTGCTGTGGAATTTCTTGTACCGGAGCTTTGCTATATCGTGGAAAAAGGAATCTTCAGATCTGTGTGGATTGTATGGTTGGAAACGTAATAAAGAGCATCAACTATGCGTCGGAGTATTTTGGATTGCAGGGTTTGCATTCTGTTGAGGTTGGTACATTTTGTGGTTCCGTAGAGTTCTAGTCCGTACATCCAGATGGGTGCGAGTAGTGAAGTATAGAGTCGTCTTTTATTCTGTAGAGTGAGTTTGGAGCGCTTGTCAAGGAGTCTAGCAAGTAGTCTGAAGCGGTTGTTGAGGGAAGTCCGTTTAAGTCTGGTGTGTGGGTTCCAGGTTAGTCGCTTGACTAGGAACATACCGAGATAACGAACGTGGTCTGCCGGAGGGATAGGAGTGCTGAATAGGAAAACTGGAGGAAGAACTTTTCTGTTTAAGGTGAACACAATATAATGGGATTTGTTAGGGTTAATTTTTATTCTGGTTAACCAGGACTCGAGTGATTGGAGATGGGCTTGAAGGGAACGTTGAGCGATTACGGGATCATTATGAGAGGAAAGGATTGCGGTGTCGTCGGCATAAGTATAAATGGTTGTGTTAGGTTGCTCGGGGATATCAGCAGTATATAAGGTATATAGAATAGGTGCGAGGACGCTGCCTTGAGACACACAGGCTAGGATGGGATAAATTATAGAAGTGGAAGATCCTTGGGTGACTTGATAGGAACGGTTGGACAGGTAGGATTTTAAGATAAGGTAATAGGTACTTGGTAGAATATTCTTGAGTTTCTGTAAGAGACCTTCGTGCCAGACGCAGTCAAATGCTTTGGAAATGTCCAAAAAGACGCCAGCACAATATGGTTTCTGCTCAAGGGAATTGGCGATAGCATCTACAACCCGATGCGCCTCCTGGATAGTGGAATGATCACTCCGAAATCCAAGAATGAAAATTTAGAGTTTTCTTTTTATACCTCAAATTAATTGTATAAAACAGTAAGTAATATATTAGAAATATTTACTTGATTTTTTGCATCTTTTTTTACAAAACCTTTTTGTTGCAAAATTTGAATTTATAAAATATCTAGGAAGAACAAAATTAGTAAATAAATTGTAAAATGTTTTTTTCAAAGAAATGATTAGCTACAAATAATTAGCCAAGCATAGTGTAGAAAAGAAGGTATCAAAAGCGGGCATGGTTAACATGATAATTCTAAATTTCTGATTGGTCTAACATACCTTCAATTGCACCTTTAATGAGTTTACTCCTTAATGAGTTTACCTGGAGAAATGTTCCAAATAAATGTTCTGTATATGTATAGTTCACATAGTTAGTTTGGAGAAAATCATTGGAGCCGTTTTAGAGAAAATAACAGAAAAATGAAAAATACTTTTAAGTAAAAACGCACTTTGGGTAATACGATTTTCTTCAAACTCGGAATTTCAGCATCATATTTAATTCTAATTAATATTATTTAGATGACTGAGTTGTGAAATAAATTAAAATACCACTTTAGAGGAAAACCTAACACCACCCCACCCTCAAAGGTGTCCTTATATGAATTTTTCCGAAGAAATGTTACAAATAAAAGTTTTAGATCTTTGTATGTGCAGTTGTTAGTACAAGTTTAAAGAAAATCGTCGGAGCCATTTTCGAGCGAATCGCAAAAAAGTAAAAAACTTATTTAGTAAAGTAGTACTTCCAATTGAGGAATTTTGACACATATCTAAACGGAATATCAAGTTGAACATTTTGCGATTTTTCGTTTTAGTTATGCTATGCACATACATACACACACACACACACACACCATTTTCTAAAACCACTCAGGGGAGCGTCAAAACGAGTATTTCCGGGAAAACTCGATATCGAAAATTTGTAACGCTTGCAATACTTCCTCTTACTAGTAGTGAGAAAAAGTAAAAATAATCTGTATGAAGCATTCAGGCGACTTTCATGTCTCACACTTCTGATCGACATCATGTTTTCAAATTATGCTATTATATTTCTGATATCTTCTCCCTATAATTGGCCTCAAATTACAAAAATTAATAAATACTTGATTCAAACTACTGTATATCCGTTCTGTAATGGATGTTCCATTAATAATTTCACAAAAAACTGAACAAATCAAAAGACGAACGATTAGTTTGTTAGTTAAACAAGATGAAACCAATAATTACAAAATAAATGAAAATAAATCAAAACAATTCAAACACACTTCTGTTATTTCATAAAATAAATAAAATTAAAACTAAAAAAAATCTGGTGTGAAACACTCACTTGACTTTCTCTTACTCTACAATTTAATTCTTAAAATTTCAACGTTACTTTAATGGGCTGGCCATAAAATATTGGTGGGACATTACAAGTGGCCATTATGTGGACGGCTCCATGTCAGAACCAACAAAGCTTGTGCAAATTTAAATTTAAACTAACCGCCAACCCCCCCCCCAATACTTTCAAAGATCTTTTTTTTCCAAAAAGTAGTTTCAAATAAAAGTGACAGCTTCTGTCTATGCAGGTAGCGTTCCATGTTTAAAGCGATTCGTTGAAGCCTTTTTGAGAAAATCACGAAAAATAAAATCATTCGGTAAAGTCGCACTTCAGGTTGATGGATTTTGCCCTAAAACTTCGGATATGATGTACCTATAGTACCTAAACGGTACCATGTTTGAACACCCTGCGAGATTTCGATTTTGAGATATTCCGTTAAAACACATGCACTAAAACACATTCGCTGAAAACATTTTTTCGCATTCAGGGAACCCAAAATATATATTTCCGGTGAAAACTCAATTACGAAAATCTAGCAAGATCGCACCTAGTAAGAGAAAGTAATAAACAAATTAAAATTAAAGGTAAATCTTACTTTATATGAAATCATCTGAGGAACTGAATGTAAACCACCTAAAATACCATAATTACGATTAGATCGCCAACCAGGCAATCAGCTGTTACAAAATGTAATGGAGAGGTTATAACAGAACCAAAAACCTTCCATATTTAAAGTTGCTTGCATTTAGGGAAAGCGGACTGACCACTTGTTCAAGGCACTTGATGTCCTTATAACATAAACAACATTAACATGATAATAACAAAAACTTACGCAATACAAATAGAGTGTACAGAGGTAGTTAATGTGTGTGGCTACATAGGTTTAGAGCGAACTGATAGACCTATAGATTAGCCCTCACCACAAACACACACACATTCTACACTTTACGGACGACTGATACAAACTTAGTACAGTGACACCTAGGGGAGCCACCACAGATCTTTCAGGAGCTAGTGGATTTGGCATTTATAGTCACTCCATCAACAGACATCCAATAATTATACAATAAACATTTAGTTCTGATGCAAAACTTAGAATTTGAATAACTCAAAAGTTTGCTGATGACCTGGTCGTGATACACAAAACAGTAATGCTGCTAAATATATAGTTCATAAGTTGAGTACAGAGTATTCTATCTGGGGATTGGAAATAAATTTTGAAAAAACACAGTATTTGATAAGAGGCGACTCAGGATCAGAGAGGAGTGGATCATTAATAAGTTTGATCAAAATGTTTGGGCAAATACATTCGGTAATTGTCCAGAGCATTGTACTGTAGTGAGACCTGGGTATTCCAGGAAGTAGCTTTGGAATGGTTTCTGGAGAAGGCCGGCGAGGGTGTGAAGCATTGAGAAAGTATGAAATGCAGCGATTACAGACCGAATGGAAGTGGATGAGATATTACTGTCCGTATCCATAAACGAGTTCTCAGCTGGTACGACCGTGTCTAAAAAATATCGGACGACAGGTGGCCAAAGATATAGCATTCAGAACAAGAAGGGACCTCATGCCAGACGTATCTACGTGTCCAGGAGATTATGACAGCATTAAGTCTGTAGGACGGAGACTGTCTTGGACAGGGATTTCATCCAATGCAGGCACTATGAAGGTGATGCCTGAACGAAAATAAAAATTCTGATGTGAATCACTTACACGACTTTTAATTCTCCCAGTTCTAATGGATTTCTTAAAAGTTTGTTTATTTTCTAAATGTTGAATAGGCCTCTATTAATGGTAGAATCGCATGTTTCACTGAAAAAATGTTTAACAGGTAGGCTGAGATCGCAGCGCCCGCAACCTCCGTGAATTGAATTTTTCCGGCAAAATGTTTAAAATAAAAGTTGAAGATGTTGATGTATGAGTATAACAAGTTTAAAGGTTAAAGGAGCGTTTTCCAGACAGTTGGGAAAAAGTGGAAAATCCTTTGAGCGAAGCAGGAGTTCTAGCTGACAGATTTTCTTCAAACTTGGAATTTGTTTCAAACTTTTATTGATCGCGAAGCCCAACTTCACCGGCCTCCACAACATCCTGCATCGAATTTTCCTGGGATAATGTTTCAAATACAAATTTTAGCTTTTATTATATGTAGTTCATATAGCAAGTTTGAAGTAAGTCGTTGAGGCCATTTGGAGACAATTCGGAAATACAAAAATTTATTTATGACCCTAATTAAATATCAAGTTGCAACCCTATGCGATTTTGCTTGTTTGAGTTATGCTGACCAAACACACACACAACTTAAGGAAGAAAATTAAATAAATAGCAGTTTTGAAGAAAACTAGTTAGCTCACATTGCAAAATGCGTTTTTTATTTTTTCGCGATGTTATTGGAAATGGCTCAAAAGCTTTTCCCTTGTAAGTGAATATTTACTATTCATGGAATGGAAACCCATCACCCATATAAACGTATTAAAATCCATCACTTTTATTTAAGACATTTTTCACGAAAAAAACTTTAATTTTGGGAGTAATATCAGCCCCTCTCTCTCTCTGAGCCATCTGATGGTGGAAAAGGGAACTATAAGTAAAAAGTTTGACTTTTAAGAACATTTCCCCATTGGAACTGTGAATACCGTAATAGAGATCGCGTGAGTGTTTCTCAGCAGAATTTCACTATATTACTTTTATATGTATTAACTACAGAACAAAGAGTTACTACAGCTTTTATTTGAAACGTTTCTCTGGGAAAATTCATTTAAGGGATCTTGGGGGGGTGGGATGTTATCCTCTAAAGTGCTATTTCAATTTATTATATATTTGTATCATCTAAATAATATTAAATAGAATTAAGTATGTTGCCAATATTCCGAATTTGAAGAAACTCGGTTGATCAGAAGTGCGTTTCTACTGACCATTTTTTTCAGTTTTCTGCTTTTATTTGAATCTTTCTCCGAAAATTCATTTGAAGTGGTTTTTAGAAGAGGGGCGGGATTATGTTTTCCTCTAATGTGGTATTTCAGTTTAATATACACTTGTACCATCTAAATAATATTAATTAGAAATAAATATGTTGTTAAAATACTGAGTATCAAGAAACTTGATTGACCGAAAGTGCGATTTTACTGAACAGTCTTTTTAGATTTCGCGGTCATAAAAACACCGACGGATTTATTAAATTTGTTATATTAACTACAAATACAGAGACCTATCGCTTATGTTGGCAAATTTTTCCTGCGAAAGTTCATTTAATGAAATTTGGGGCGAGGGGGAGTGTAAGGTTTTCTAAGAAAAGTCATTTTATTAAGTTTAGGTTCTCCAGTTGATATAAAATTGAAGACGACAAACAGACATTTAGTAAAAATGACAAGAGTTTGAAACAAATGTGTCCCTTAGATCTGTGTGGCACTGCAGTGAGAGAGTGTTTCACACCATATTTTTTTGTTTGTTCTCTTCCTGAGCATACCACTTACAACTGTTTATTCAATATGGCCATCTCCATCTCCATCCAAGTCTTGTCCATCCTTCACTCACCACCCATATCTCCATCCCACAATTTTTATTTACTTTGTACTTTGTAGGAAAAACTTATTCACTTTTGTTAGATTTCCGGTTTGCCGCTTAATATTCCTTTTTTATTTAAATTACTTATAAAGAACAATGGCAATACAACAATAAATATCAAGGTTAATAGTTAATAAACACTGAATGTATAAATACAGTAATGGCGGGTGTATATATGTATATACAGAGTTCCTGACCACACCTCCTATTTACATGTTTATAATATTAAATTCTTTACCAAAGCAGTTATCGGCATGTTGTATAATTTATTACACTTTTTTATAATCTAAATTATTGTTCGAGACGTGATTTCAAAAGTAAGATCCCTTTTTGAAAATACCGCCAATCGAAACTAAGAAAAGCGGCAATGGATGCGCTGGAGCATTAGTTCGATAGTTAGCAGTCAACCATAATGTCATAGGCAGATTCATGTTTCATGGTATTGTGTGTAATTTAAAATACGATAATGCGTGTGCACAGTTACCGCGGGCACACTGAGATGTTCCCTGTGTGATCCAGTTTTACTGCTAAGATTCCCGAACAAAACAACATCCACGCAATGCATGGACCAATAACACCAATCTTCTTCAGAAGTGGTGAAGTTTAAGCAAGCACTTTGTGGAGAAAAAACAAATCATGGCCACAGTTTAGCCGGAACTTCGTTTAGGAAAGATCTTTTCGTTGATTATCCTCAACATGGCAATTTTCCCAAGAAAAATGTTGGTGGGTGTGTGGGAACAGTAAGGTCGAGCTCTCCCTAAAGTGGGATTTCTGTAATGTATAACTGTAATGTGTGGTTGTGTAATCTATAAAATAGTAATGAATTAAATAATCTGTAATTGTTAAAATTCAGACTTTGAGAAAAATTGATTAAGCAAAGGGCTATTGTATTTTCTGTTTTTTATTATTTATATAGTCTGAAGTCTAACCTAACCTAAGCTGTAGATGTGCAATTCAACGATCTCTGCAAGCTCTAAGTACATTGTGTGTTTTGGGGATAGTGACGGAGTAAGGTTGTCACGTTGTTAGTGTGCGGTACCCGCGATGACTCCAAGTTCCCTGAAAACATTGCTAGCCCACTTCCCTTTTCGGGATAGTTCAATATAAGTCAGTAATGTTGCTTGTCGTGGGTTTTTCAAATTGTCCAATTCAAATTGATCCCTGTCCATTTTCAGGAATGTGTGCAAGTAAAACTGATCGTCCCATCCGATTTTTTACCGAACATCTTGAATTAGTCATTTAGAGTAGGTTCAATATTTATTTGGTATTTTATCCGTTGCAGCACTTGTTACACTCGACACTTGTTGGCTTTTTGATTGTAACAGAAACATTACGTCGATATGCTCAGAAATTCCATTAAAATATCTATCATAGATCTTTGCTTGCTTACATTACTCGGCTCAATTTAGTGCCAAATCGAAATCTTCTTGCAATTTCTACTGATCAATATAACCCACTCTCTTTTCTTGATTCTCGTTTCTTTTTCATCATATTTAGTTTCACCTATTTGCGTATTTTTTCGAGCAATTGGCTTCATACTGCTTTATTGTGGAGAAAACAATATTAAAGAATTTTTAGATTGAATAAACAAAAGAAATATTTGGTTCGTATTAATAATTATTGTATTAAAAAGGGCTGCTAGAGCAGTATCTGTATTCACTGAACCAGATATTCAACTGTATCAGGATCACAGGTGAACTTAATGGAGCAGTTCAAGATAATGATAGAGAGATAACTACTGAAATATTTGAGTTAACCTTGGGAACTGCTTCTTGGATATACTGCTCCAACTGTATTAACCCATCACTTACCAATTTCCCATTAGTAGTATGCCAATTCTTTTTTTATAAATTTTCTGTCGATTGTATTCTTTTTAATTATTTTACCCCATTTTTAATATCGTTGTTTTTTCATAAATAAAATTGTCGTACAATAATAACCAACTTTTTTGTCAGTAGAGAGAGTGATGAACATTTAGTGTAACCTGTTAATAGTGGTATTCTGTATATCACTTTAATCTGTATTTTGTCAACATTTAGTGTAACTGTTAAAAGTTTCTTCAATAATTTTTATGTAAAATCTCGTGGTTATTAGTGTTATTTTGTTCGATTTTCTATATATTTTTAATATTGGAACATGTAATGTGTATTTATCATGAAAATAATCCATTACCATATAGATAAGTAGAATCTGTTTCATATTTAGTGACTCATGAATTGGAAATTGACGGAAAACGTCATTATTTCAGTAAACTTTATAAGTCTTCAACAATTCAGCAATGATTATATTTTACTTTCGTGTTTGCTGTTTTTAGTAAAATGCCGGCCAATAGAATTTTTTTGACCGTTGAAGAAGCTGTTATAAGTCTTCAACAATTCGGGAAACAAGATGCTCCAGTTACTAGCGGTAGCGATGATGATGCACCTAAATTGGTGAAGGACCTTCTGATGATCTTAATCATTATCATTCAATTGATGGACACGATCTTCAAGAAAATGAAATGCAAGATGTGTCAGGCACGCCATTAGAATTTATATCAATAAAAAGGTGCTGGAAATAACAAAATTTATATTGTAACGTGTCTAAAAGCTGTTCTTCAGGGTTCAAACAGAAACAATCGAAGAAGTCCACTAAAAATGTAGTTATAGAGGTATCTACATATGTATATAAATATGTTTCTGAACATGGGAGAAAGTGAGACACCTTAGCCAGATCGGGATACGATCAATCAAACAAATGATAAGGGTGTCTATGTTGCTTCTAACTTCGATAAAATAGGCTAATCGCGACACCCAGAAAGAAAAAAATACATTTCCATGCCCCATCTTATTTACGTACACCTCTCATATCTAAATTTAGATAAGCAAATATCGTCAATTTAGATAATTAGAATCCGATACAAGAATTGGTGGTGACCATTATTTACTCAAATGGTTGGCGCGTCTGTGGTAAACGCTGGCGATTGTATCAACTGGCAATCTCTTTCGCAAAAAATTTTTTTTTGGAATTCAGAAGGAAAACAGTATGTTTCATCTATAACTGTGAAGTCGGTATTTGTTAATGTATAATATTACTTTCTCTTACTCCTAGTAACAGGAAGTATTGTAATCGTTTCAAATTTTCGATATCGAGTTTTCACCGGAAATACACGTTTTAAGGTCTCCTCAGTCCAAAAAAGTGGTTTTTAGAAAATGGTCTGTATGTGTGTGTGTGTGTGTGTTTAAATGTGAACAGCATAGCTCAAAAACGAAAAATCGCAGAAAGTTCAACTTGATATTCCGTTTAGCTATCACCATGGAATCTTACCGTAAGTTATCTGTCGAAATTACCCAACCGCATGTACCACTTTATTGTTTTTTTTTTTTTACTTTTTTACGATTTTCTCTAAAATGGCTCCAACGATTTTCTTTAAACTGGAATGTTTTCTTCTATAGTTTCAGAATGATAAATTAAATCTCTTTCAAAAAACGTAGTTTAAGTTATACACCCCCACGTGTTGGATGTTTCCATTTTTAAAGGGTACAATATGCTCCCTTAAAATCCGAAACATGTGTTTTTCCCCCCACTCAGGTACCATCCCTTCCCTTCCTCCCTCGTAACGTAGTTAGGCCCTAACAAAAACACTTAAAGACCAGTCAGTACATCAACTAAATTTGCTCTGTGCAAATCTATGTTTTCACACTGTTTGACAAATGCATCCTGATGATGGGGAACGCCCGAAACCGGTCGATGACCGGAAGAAGCAGGCTATCACGGAAAATATCTCTTATGCTTTCTAGCTCTGCGGAACCAACCACAAGAACAAAGGAGGTTTTGCTTTACCCTAAAAAGTCATTTTATTAAGTTTAGATTCTGCCACAGATAACAAATTGAAGACAAATAAACTTAATAAAAATTATAAATACGAAGAAAATTTGTAAATTAACAGCTAACTGCAGTAAGAGAAAGTCTGTGAGAAGAATTTAAGGATTGTTCATGAATTCTTTTGTTACGTTTCAATAAATTCATGAAAAATAAAGATTTTCCTAAGATGAAAAGTATTTAGCAAACCAACCAATATGCAAAAATGAGACTCATTCCTCTCTAGAACAATTTGATTCACAATCGTTTATTTCTTTCCGTAGACTCCTCAGAAGAAGATCTGTACAATTTATGGCTTTACATTCATTGGATTAGTTTTGGCATAAATAATGGGTTAATGTGAATCAGTGTTCAATATTAATGTAGACCAAACTGATCTTGAGTCAGTTATCTTCACTTGGAATCAAAGTGTCACAGAACTACTACTATGCTTAGAGTATATAGTATTGTAGAGCATTTATTACAGGGCCTAGGAAGCCTAGGATAGCGCGTCTAGGAAGTGCTATCATTGTTTTCATTGCTCTAAAGAGAGAATACTGTCCGGAGGCTGGCAGTGTACTGAGAACGCTCCGAGCGGGGATGCTTCTCATCAAACAATTTTTGAGAGCGGCACCTATCAGAAAAACTAAACCATTTATATATCCTATTAAGATCCAGGGTTAGGCTTATACTAGTGATTTTGGTTATTTTTCCCTGTATGAAGTACTAGCCTCGTTGTCAGCAACATTCGGTAGATATTGTACAATCGTACATAATGCTTGCAATATTCATCAGTTAGTTTCATCAGAATAACTTGATCTGAAATGTTAGTCACGTCCTTCTCCAAAATTATTTTCTGAAATAAAAAAAACAAAAATAAAATTGTTACTATCAAGTTATTACATCACACAACTAATAAATTTATATAAAACATTAATACAACTCACAAGACTTTCTATTACTGCAAGTTAATACTTTTTTGTTTTTTAGAAAAAAGTCAAATATTCTTCAAACTTGGAACGTTTACTGAAAGTTTGGTGGTGGTTTGGACACTTGTTGATTGTCACTATATATAGGCAGGAGTAATTGGATATGATTACATAATAATTCAGTAGACAGAGACTATGTCAAATTCCAATAATACTAGAACTCTAACATCATATTTCCCCAGTCAGTTTTACCAGAAAAATGTTTCTAATAAAAATTAATAGATTTTTTTAACTTTAAGTTAGGACTTGAAGATTAAAATAAATCACTGGAGGTGTTTTTCGAGCAAATTCCAGAAAAGCTGAGAAATTACTATTCCGTAAACTGACTTTCTTCAACTTTTGCAATTCTACTACCTTGATTTGCTTTTCATAGACCTCAGTATTCTGTAGATGGTGGAAAGGCAATGTGTACTGAGCTGGCACGTTGGGGGAAAAGTTCATCTTCCACCTCCTTCAACAAACAGATTTCCTGCAAAAATGTTCAAAATGAAGAAGATTGTCATTTTTATGTTTAGATAGTAAAGGAAGTTTATACAAAACCATTTGCAACCACGAAAAACCGGAAAAAGCGGCGACAAACTGATAAATAAAAAAATCAATAAATACTCACTTCCGATTGATAGACCGAAACTTTCATGTCAGCGGTTGGTGGTACCTAAACGGAATACCGAATATAAGCTTCCTGAGTTTTTTGCATTTGAGATGTTTATTCACCAACAAACATACACACAAAACTTTTCATTCGCTAAAACTTTTTTTTTGTAATGAATGTTTTTATAGGGATGAGAGGACTCACTAGGATGAATGTAACTATTACAATGTACAATCAGTATTAGGAAAAGTATGCATTTATGGCTGTGATTTATAGGTTAATTCGCTCTGTAAGAATTGTGAAGAACATCAACTACTCCACAAAATATTATTTAGCGAAAATAAATGAGTCGCGTTATTTAGAAATAATAAGCCCAAGATACTATCTATTCAGTTGATTTTGGATTAGAATTCATTCGTTTGAATAATATAGAGTGCTATTTATATGATAAAGCGTCTATTTAATATAGTCTTTGAACGATGAAGAAACCCAATTAAATATGTGTATGTGTATTTTAGTATTCCAGAAACTAGGAACAGTAACTGTTTTGCTTCACCTTTCGCTTCCTGCTGTTTTTGACATGTTCAGTTCTGAGGGCGTCACAAATTTAAGAAGATAAATTTCATTAAATTGTATTGTCCTTCACCCGAAGGTTCAATAATAAGGGTTCGTTGAATGATTTCTTGAATACCAACTGTGGAGAAAATCACTTAACCGGAAATGCAACTGTACAGAATAGAGTTTCTGGGTTTTGCGATTCAGGTAAATCGCTTTTAACGATACGAAGTAAATCGCTTTTAACGATACTAAGTAAATATATTCATTTTTTTATTTGAAACATATTTCTGGAAAATTTCATTTTTCTGATGGAGAACCTGGAGATTTCAAGGGTTACTGGGAATTGAAAAGCGCTAACAGTGTTAATCACATTTAGTAAGCACAATGTGAATGGGGGTCGGCTAAAGGCATAGCAAGCTACCACATAGGGCCACGCGCTCTATGGGCCCCTTGCTCCGCCATTGCCCTTCTACAAAAAATAGAAAGAAATTTTAGTAAGCTATAAAAATGTCATACACCATCATCATGTGTGTCTAAACAGTTTTAGAATTCCTTTTTATGTGATAAGTTACGTTGATAAAGATGAAAACTATTTGTCGAAATGTTGATAGTAGAGAAAATTTTCCTGATTCAGCCATGACAGCTTTTTTTGTGAGGGATATGCACTGCGAGCTGAAAGATTTATGTGCCTCCCAGAGCCTTCTCAGTGCACTGTCGACTTCCGGACATTGAGCTGTAGAGGCTCCTAGGAAGAGAAAATCTAAGGCAGCACTGCTGGACATCTGAACAGAAAACTTTTAGAAAGTTGAAGTCAACTCTCTACAAGAACTTGATAACAGTACTCTGACGATGAATGAGAATCCAAAGCCGGACAGAACTAACAGAAATAAACATGCTACGACGGATAAAATACCACGTGTGATATGCACCATAAATACATAGTAATCTGGATTTATATTAGCTTTCTAGATAGTCCCGCCACTCCATATCGTTTCTCCATATCGTTTGAATAGGTTCCCGCCCTTTCTAAAACCAGCCTTGGATATTAAAAAAAAAGGTGTGTCAGATTCATACGCTTTTTTATTTCTTTTTTTTTAGGGAATATTGATATTGTGGGAATTGCGCAATCTGTGTCTTTTGGCCATTCAAGAAATATTGTGGCTTCAATTACCCACCTTTTCAATCTGTTCTTTAAATTATTAAGATAACCAAATATGTTCAGAAAATTCCAAGTTTGAAGAAAATTTAGACAGTTGGTAGTTAGACTGTTTTAAGTCGATTGGTTGTTTCATTGGGTCATAGAAAAGACAAGATGCGTTACACAAACATACGCAATGTCTAAGGCCAGTTTAATAAAATTAATAAAAATAGTTATATTGCGGTGATTAGAGCATTAGTTTATATAATAACTGTACGGATTAAGATTACATTTAAAAATCATAAACATTAATGATATAAAATTAAAGAACTGTAGGGCAGATTCCAGTAAAGTTATGTTAATCCTTTCAGAAGAAGATCATCTTCAGTTCACATCGTTTGAACAAGTAGAACTGGCGTTGAAGTGAATTCCTTGACCAGTTGTTCTAGTTGTTTTCTGTTCTATGGCAGGTACGAGTTGTGTTGTGCGGCCATCTCGGATAGTGAATGAAAGTTGAAATCAATTAAAGATTAGTTCAACAACCTAGAGGGGCAAGTCAGAGGTCGCCACCGAGGGCACTTGTAGTTGAGATGAATATAGCGTATCACACTTGAACCATGTTCACAGCTAGTGCTGCTGATTACTCTCTCCACAGAAAGTCACGAAGTACTGTGATATTAACAGTGTAACGAACACACATATAAACAAACAAAATTACACTTAATACTTGAGCAGTACATATTGACAGACACAATCACTTCGCCTCACACAACCAGTAAAAACAACAGTACAGTTAAATGTTAGCAGTATGCAGATAGAACTGTCACACTGTGTTACACTCTTCCACTTCTCCAACCGAAATATATATTTTGATTAAATAAAGTATTATTATTATTATTATTATTATTATTATTATTATTATATATTTGCAGTTACGATAGAAAATCGTTGAGCCATTTTTGAGTGAATTTCGAAAAACTCAGAAACCTGTACTGTAAAGATGCTATTCCGATTAACATATTTTCTTCAAAAGTGAAATTCTAGCAAATGATTTTGTTGTTTTAATATTAACTTTTACTAGAACCGCATATTTGTATAGATGGCATTATGGAGTGGAGCTTAACGTTGAATCTCCACTAGAAACATACAAAAATCAATTATTGCTGAAAAGTAATTTATGTATGTAGTTAATTTGCCAAGTCTGAAGAAAATCTTTGATGCCATTCATTTGCGAAAACCGCAAAGAAAACTGTTTTGTAATGCACTTCTTTTAATTGATCGTCTTTGGTCCGAAAGTTTTGATATTCTATAAGAAGGTGATACCCAATCGAGGGTGTAGTTTAAAATGGATAAGCCAAAATAACACTTTGATGATTTTATTTTTTCCATGATTTTAAAAAAAAAGTCACACTAATGGATGGTAGAACCATCTAACATACTGGAATAACAGTTTAGAGATAAGCCTTGGAATAGAAACCCTGCCTCTGTACTTCTCCGAACTCAATTACCCCCAGAAATATGTTTCAGATAAAAGTATAGATTTACATGTGTCAAGTGTAAACACAAAGTTTAAATTTTAAAGAAAATTGTTGATGGCGTTTTGAAAAGTTGTCAAAAACTGAAATCAGAAAGCATTTTCTGCAATCAACTCTGTAAAATAGTTACTTCCGGTTAAGGAATTTCGACACAAGCTTTCTGAGCATTCCCTGATAGGACCCAAAAGGAATATCGACTTTGTACTTTTTGTGGATTGACTATTTTCTCTGCTTAGATTACTTTTTCTTGCTTAGAAAATTTCAAAACATTTATCCCGTAGTAAACTTAATTTCAAAAATTGAAACGTATGCAGTGCTCTCTTACAGAAGAAGAGAATGTAAAAATTACGAGTTTGAACAAATTCTCTCTCTTGATTGGAATACGAAATCACAGTAAAGAAAGTCGTATAAACGTTTCACGTTACATTGTTTTTTTTTTTTTTTTAATTCAATGTGTAAGTTGTGAGAGTGGTTCTATGCAGTACACACACGATTGGACGAACTTGTTCACTGATGCAACATAACAATGTTCACTTCTTTTAATAATTTATTATGCACGGCACATATAACCAACTATCTAGTAAGTAACACACATGTTACATTCTGCCTTACACTTCCAATTAATATTATACACCTGCCAGTTCTTGTTTATTGCAGTAGCAAACTTTATTTTTCCCACCAAGGTGTAATAGAATAAACAGTCCTCTGTTGAGGAAATTCTTCTTAGTAAGCGCTGGAAACTTAATACTGCTTTATGTTCCTCTTAGGGCTGTGTCTGACTCCCACCAAGAGTTAATGACAAAATCGTATAAGCACCTTGGATTTCAGAGCTTCAGTCGATCTGTAATCATCATTTGAAGAGTTTGAAATCATCTTTGGAAGAATGTGGAATCCATTCAAGACTGAGTATCCAGGAATCTAACAAGAACAGCTTCCAAGAATAAATCGCTCAGCTGCTTACAAGATCCCTTTAGAGGTCATGGAGTGCTCTACAAAATCGACCATTAGCACTAACAAACATTGTAACTAGAGCTCTAGTGTGAAACATTTACGCGCTTCAACATCGCTCTTTGCTGGGCCGCTCAATTCTTTCTAGATACTCTTTTTCCACTCTAGTTTATATAATTTAATATAGTGTCAACAACTACCGTGTAGGTATGGATTTAGAATAGGCCTGCTCTATTCTAGGATGTGGTGAAGAGGCGGTTAAAGGACTACATTCCAAGTGGCATCTCCACTATTCTTTTCTAATCTGATGCTCTTTCCCTTCAATGGACCCAAAATTCAGCACTAGGGGGTTATCTATAGAATTCCCCACGTCTTCCCAGCTTATCTTGGGGAACCGTTGAACTTTAGAGGGTCGGGTCTGTGTCGGAATTTATTTATTGGGATGAATCTTTTTGGGTGTGAGTCCGATTGTTGGAGTGTGTGTGGTGTGAATGTGTTGGTATGAGTGTGGATGGGTACGTCGTGGTTGGTTTTCTATATCTTGGATTGGGCATTGAATGAACTTTGGTACTCTACCTCCGTTTTTTAAGAGAGTGTAATTTGTGAAAGGATATTCAATTTAAATATAATGTAGTGTTGTACGCAATTAGTATAATGCCCTTGAGGATGATTGTCAGGTGCGAAAGACCTTAGATATTGTGCACCTTAAAAAATAATAATAAAAAACAAATAAAAAAATATAGAATTCCCTGGACTATAGAGACATCACAACCTTCTTTCAATCAAAAGAATACCCCATAATAATTCCAAACCACGTCATTATCTGGCCGTACGATATCTTTTGATATTTGACTGTAGTTTGGAGCTATTAAACAAAATACCTAACCTTCTTTTCCTTACCTATCCCATTTTATCCATTTATTGGCGAGGAAGCGAAGATGGCTCTGGAATTAACAAGTCAGTGGCTACTATCATTGACTTGAACTGCTTCTGAGAACATTGAAAAAATGGCTCATAAGGTAAAGGACCCTCTCCACGGGCGGTTTGATGGGAAAGAGGCTCTCAAGGAGGGCTCACTGTGTTCACGCATATTGAGCCTTTTTTGTGGGGGGGAGGGAGAGGAAAGTGAGCTAGGGAGATCTGTTGGTATGGGCCGGTCTCCTTACAAAAACTTTACCACAAAATGGACTCTTCGCAGATTTTTTTTGTGAGAATTTTGATGATTTTTCAAGTTTGACGATGGATTTCTAGTGCCGAACCTGGAATCGAAGATAGCTCTTGGACATCAAGCCTATCCTGTCTCCTTGAGGACTGTGCGTCTTATCTGCTTCTTTTCTTATCCCAAGCTAGTTTCCTAGCTAGTGGACCCAAATGACGCACCAGGTAGTTCTTTTCTTGAATTCCTTAGGAGCTCATCTGCACTGTTGATACATCACAACTATTTCCCGAGAGAAAATGAGCCATCAATTTTGCACCCCACCTCCTTTCCTGTGGGTTTAGTCTGGTCTTCGACCGTAGATTGGAGGTGTTAATCATAACTTCCTACCTCCTGTCTTCTTCCTACCCTTGTTGTTCCATCTGTAGGCGAGATGACCTCTGGCACTTTTCTCATTAATGGGATAGGTTATGTAAGAGAGTATTCGGAGAGCCCTTACGGCCAAAGTGCATCTATTTCCTTTCAGAGGCCCCGAGATATAGAATAGAATAGAAAGTGTTAACAATGTGTGTTATTTCAACATCTTATTCACTATTGCCTGCCACCATTGAACAGTCTATCTGGTCCTCTTATAGTGTAATCTACGATATTACATATTATTATTATTATATTATATATTAATATTATATTATATATATAGATAGAGGGAGGAGAGAGAGACCGAGAGAGAGAGAGAATTATATTATAATCTGATAAACAAGAAAATCTGAATTCTAAATTATTATTTTTTTTATTAGTCAATGAGAATAAAATGACGACCATTGCAGTGTTCTTATCTTTAGTATATTTACTTTAAGGTCACGTTAACATCCTCTTCCAACAATACCAATAATGGAGAAAATTTCAACGTTGCCACACAGATAGATATAAACACTATCACGGAACTTATTTATATACTATTTACAGCTAAAAATAATATTGTTTAATAATTAAAAACCAATCTAAATAACTTTATTTAATTCAGTATACGACATTATTGTAGTCGTATCTTTAGTGGCAATTAATAACATATACTGGTTTTATCTAGGTTTATTACATGATTAATGTTCCCTTAGAGAGCAGTCTTCTGGTTTGTTAGATAGGTCCATCTTTGTTAGTTTCTCTCACTGCTGTATTGTTGTTCAGATTAAATTTTATACTTTGGGTTGAAATATAAATGTCTAACAACTTTATTTGGAACATTTTTCCAAAAAATGTATTATTTTAAGATTGTGAAGAAGCTCTCCAACCTCTAGTTGTCCTCTAGAGTCTAGAGTGCCATTTCAATACCATCCCCTGTTCTGCCATCTAGATGATAATACTAGATAATACATTTAAGCATTGCTAGAACTTGAAGCTTGAAGAAAATCGACAGTCCAACTTTACAGAATAAGTTTCATAGTTTTTGAAAACATGGCTCCAACAATTTTCTTACATTCACCTATTTATACCAATTTCTTTAGTTTGAAACATTTTCTGGATAAATTTATCATAGAGGATTCTAGAAAATTTATTATTTACGGTGTCACGGCCATTATGGAAGGCCCACAATCTAGTCATACTAGGTAAACATTAAGCTCCAAAGAACCAACAAGTATAAACCTCACTACCTATATTAATTTTTGCAAATGGTGTGATGTTAGCAAAATGTTGATAAACACTACTAAATGCAGTGCAGGTTCATATTCTAGACAGATCAGCTTTAGTATTCCATCATACATAACGTATGGCAACATAGTATCTAGTGAAAATTATGTAAAAGATCTTGGTGTTTGGTTCTCAAGTAATTAAACACGTAATAAGCATAAAAATGTCACTACTTGTGTCACTACTATGTTGGGAGGCCCCCAAATGCTGTTACACTGGTGGAAGCCTCGGCGATTCCAGTGGAGCAGAGAGCCAACCCTAACGCCCACATCGTGGGGGCAGGGCAACGTGGCACCTGGGTTTCTCCGGTTTCACGGCTAACTAGGGCTCTGGCGGGTCAACGACTACCCCCCGTTGGCCTCCTGTTTTATGTCGCCCTTCCTTTAGACCCCTGTTCACCTTATCCTGCCTTTATATCCGGCTCAATTCTACGGTGTTGTGCGATCCGTGCCTATAGGATGGTTGGTCCCGGAGCCTAATCCCGGGGTCGTTACGCAGCCTCTGGGATACCAGGTGCCCTCCCAGAGTAAGTAGCCTTACCCGGTCATTGCGGGGCTCTCACCGGGTGGACTTCACTTCCCCAGCTACTCGTGGGAACAACATGGAGCAGCAAAAGATTTCTAATTTAAAACACAGACCTTCGGACGAGCGGGCGGATGCCCCCACGTCCGAGGTCACTACACAGCCTCCCCGGAGAGCCCTAAGGGCGCTATCTCTAGAGGAGGTTGATGTGATGTCCGGTATGGACATTCTTGCAGTCCGTCTGTCAGGCGCGTCCAACAGGCGGGTGCAAAGGTTAGTCGGTCAAGGCACTGATTTGGCAGTCGCAAGACGATCCATAATCAGGGAGAACCTTTCCCGGCAACAGGAAAAAAAGGCTCAGGCCGGAAAAAGGCCGCGTTCAGAGGAAAGTACCCCGAAAGCATCGCGGCCAACGAAGAGGGCGAGACCTCGTACCTATGGGGAGGCTTTGTCCTCGGAGAAGGTCGCGATTGCCGCGGCCGATTACCCGGACACGCAGTTGGAGCCGGATAGGCTGAAAGCCATCCAAAAATCCCTGCTGTCCACCATGGCGGCCTCCACGGATGACCGTCAGGTGCGCTTTCTTAAGTGCACCCATAAAGCAGGGTTTCTCCTGCTTACATGTGCAGACAAGGAGAGTGCGTCCTGGGTGACGGAGGTCGTCCCTGCGCTGCGGCCCTGGGAGGGCGCTGCCCTCGGGGTCCTGGTGGGGGACGAGGTCCCGAAGCCAGTGACGTGCTCGGTCTTTGTACCCCATGAGGATGGCGAGCCGATGACGGCGGAAAGGGTTGTCAGCCTCTTGAGGTTTGGCAACCAGGGCCACAACCCCGGCTTGTGGACCGTTATGGGGGTGTGTTCTGGAGAGCAAGGGACAGCTCTTCACCTTCTCCATGGGAAAGGAGTACCTGGAAATCCTGAGGAGTCTAGACATGGCTCCATTCTACGGGTTCGGCAGGTTGAAGTTCCGAACCAAGGAGAAACGAGGCGATGAAGAAGGAGCTGGGGCCCCTTCCGCCGAGGCGATCCGCCCGGCGGAAGGTGTTCCCTCCACTTCTAAGCTGGCGCGGGCCCCCGTGTCGGATGTTCCCACAACGAAGGCTCGTGCACCCAAGCCCTCAGCCGGCCGTAAGGCAGGCGAAAAGAGAGGCAAAAAAACCGACAGGGGGAAGGGCTTGCCCGTCGCTCTGGGCGAAGCCGGGGTCAGCCCGCTGTTGAGGCCTCAAACCCCTCAGCGGTGTCTGGCGCCCGAGCATGCCGAAGTGCGGCGGGGGGACGAGCCTAGCTCGCCTTCCCGACCCCCTACTACATCTTAGGATGGGGCTACGGGTCCTGCAAATCAACCTCCATCACGCCAAGGCCGCTTCGGCGGTCTTGTGCAGGAGGTTTGAATCGGAGCGACTACATATCGCTCTGGTGCAGGAGCCGTGGCTCGTGGCCGAGGAAGTCAGAGGCATTCGCCCATTCCAAGGTAAGGTATTATACTGTAAGGGCTCTGGGAAACCCAGAGCCTGTATAGTCCTTAATAATCAGATTGATGGTAACTTGCTGCCAGCACTTTGCTCAGGCGATTTTGTTACAGCAATCATCTCGGCACGGACCGAAGGTGGAATCAGGAGGCTGGTGGCCTGCTCCGCCTACTTTCCCGGTGAGGACCAGTCTTGCCCGCCGGACCTGATGGGAGAGATCGTCGACTTCTGTGAGGCGAAGAATCTCCCGCTCTTCGTGGGATGTGATGCCAACGCACACCACCCAGCATGGGGGAGCAGCAACTGCAACAGCAGAGGTAAGTCCCTTTTGGATTTTTTCTATGGTAAAGGGTTACTAATCTCTAATTTAGCTCAGGAACCCACCTTCGTTACGGTGGCCAGGAGAGAGGTGCTGGACTTGACCCTGACCATCCATAGGCTGAGTGATGACATCAGGAACTGGCATGTGTCTTCGGAACATCTTGCTCCGACCACAGGCACATCAGGTTCACCATCGACACCCCCCCCGCTGCAGCAGATAACATTCCGGAACCCTCGGGAAACCGACTGGGAAGGATTTGTGGATTCCCTCAAGAATAGAGTGGCACAGGGAATCTCTGACGGGAGAGGGGTGGAGGGTCTTAAGCGGACGGTAGAGGAGGTGCAGGAGGTGATAGCCACTGCCTTCCAAGAACAATCACCCCGAGAAATTGAGGGCCGAGGTGAGGAAATTGTTCAACAGAGCCAAAGTTACCCAGAACTGGACCGTCTATCGGAACGCCCTCACGCAGTACAATAAAGAAATTAGGAAGGCCAAAAGACGTTTGTGGAGGCAGTTTTGCGAGGAGATTGAGGACTCACCCTCGTGCGCCAGAATCCACAGAGCGTTGGCCAAAGACGGTACTGCGAAGGAAGTGGGGTTCCTCCGAAAGGGGGATGGAACCTTCACTGTCTCCGAAGAGGAAAGCTTAGAGCTCCTCGCGGAGACGCACTTTCCAGGCTCATCCCGACTTGCAGGCCCAGAGGTGGCGGGGATCCCTGGGGATAGGCTCATTAGACCATCCCCAGAGGACTGGAAACTCGCCACTCTCATAACAAGGCCAAGCAAAGTCAGGTGGGCCATCAACAAATCCCTACCTTTCAAATCTCCTGGGACGGATAGTATTTACCCGGTACTTCTACAAAAAGGACTAGATATTCTTTTACCATACCTGTGTAGAATCTTTAGGGCATGCATAGCCCGAAGATATACGCCGGTACTGTGGCGTGAGGTCAAGGTGCTCTACCACCCTAAGGTGGGTAGAGTGTCTGACCTTACGCCAGGCTCGTATAGACCGATTAGCCTAACCTCTTTCCTGAGCAAAGCTCTGGAAAGGTTGGTGGACAGATATATTAGGATGAGGTCTTGTGTGTAAACCCCCTAAGTGCCCGCCAATACGCTTATCAACCAGGTAGGTCGGCTGAGGCCGCACTGGAGGATCTTAACAGGCTGCTATCAAAATCCTTGGAGGATAAGGAAATTGCGGTAGCCACCTTTTTGGACATTGAGGGCGCATTCAATAATGTCATCAACTCTCTCCATAAAAGAGGAGTACCAGCAGTGTTATGCGGCTGGATGGAGTCTGGCCTAAGCAATCGAATTAACATTTCGACAATAGGCCAAACCATCCTTAGGGTAAAAGTAGGGAGGGGGTGTCCACAGGGAGGGGTTTTATCCCCTCTGATGTGGACTTTGGTCGTTGATGACCTCCTCCACCAACTATCTGCGGATGGCTTTCACTGTCTAGGCTACGCAGATGATTTGGCGATCGTGGTAAGAGGCAAATACCCTACTACGATTGCAGAGCGGGTTCAAGCAGCTCTAAACCTGGTTAGGAACTGGTGTAGGGAGGAGGACCTGTCCATAAACCCCCACAAAGCCATAATAGTTCCTTTCACATTGCGCCACAAGTTGGAAGGCCTTAGGCCTCCATTATTTGGGCACACCCCGATTCCATTTGCGACGGAGGCAAAGTACCTTGGCGTGACTTTCGACCGAAGACTCACTTGGAATCAACACATTGACAAAATTTCTCACAGAGCCGATGCGTCATTTAATAGATGCAGACGGCTTTGTGGGAGAAACTGGGGCTTGCGCCCAAGTTTGTCACTATGGATCTACACCAGGATCGTCAGACCCATGGTTACATATGGGTCGGTAGTTTGGTGGACCAAAACGTTGCGGAAGGGGGCAGTGGAAAGGCTCGGTGGGATCCAAAGGCGAGCATGCCTTGGTTCCACGGGGGCCATGAAGACCACCCCGACTGCGGCGTTGGAAGTCCTCCACAATCTGCCACCATTACACATTCTCGTTCTAGGCGAAGCCAGAATGGGAATATATAGGCTCCTGCAGGGGCCGCCTCCCATCACCTCTAGGCATGATCGTAATAACCAGAGGTTGATTGAGGAAATCAAGGCGGACTATCTTCTGGGGATGCCAACGGATAGGATGGTTCCTAAGTATTTTTTCGAAAGGAACTTCCATATTGTCATACTGAGCAGAGGCGAATGGGGCTGCGACCCACCCCTGTTCGGTAACTCGATCTGGTATACAGATGGATCCAAAACTCCGATGGGGTCGGAGCTGGGGTCTACGGGGGCAGGCCTAAAGTTAAAATTAAGGCCAGCCTAGGGAAGTACGCCACGGTCTTTCAGGCTGAAGTCGTGGCGTTACAACTCTGCGCTAGGGAGGTTATAAGGCAAAGGAGAATGGGTAGAAGAGTGGCCATATACTCCGACAGTCAGGCAGCCCTGAAGGCACTTTCCTCACACCAAATAGTCTCAAGACTGGTGTGGGGCTGCCTACTTGCCTTCACCGAGGTGGGTACTCGGAATAAACTGACACTCGCCTGGGTGCCGGGACATGCGGGGTTCCTGGGCAATGAGAGGGCGGATGCCCTAGCGAGGGAGGGCTCGCAGGATACCTTTATAGGCCCCGAACCCTTCTGCGGCTTGTCCAGGAGCCTCATCCAAACTTCTATCCCCATCTTCTTCTGGGGAACACCAGGACAGAGGCAGGCAAAGCTCTTCATTAAAAGACATTTGCCTAAATTTACCAAAGACCTACTGAGCCAGACCCGAAGGGATATAAGGTTAATTGTGGGTCTACTAACAGGGCATTGTAGGCTGAATAGACACATGCACCACATACAACTTGCGGATAGTGCAGTATGCTGATTCTGCAAGGTAGAGGAGGAGACCCCGGCGCACATCCTTTGTGAGTGCGCCAGCCTGGCGATGATTAGGTTTCTTCAATTGGGGACGGGCAATCCCGAAGCTGAAAGCTTCATGACGGAGCCGCTCTCAGCTTTGCTAGGATTGATTAGGAGGGCAAAGCTGGGGGCTGTTCTGTAACTTAAGGGGATCCACAATAGACCTCAATTTGTAGGTCGCAGTGGAATGAGGCTCCCCCTTCCCCGCTTCTATT
>JAAEAF010013480.1:0-23998 GCA_011037195.1 Triatoma infestans | reverse complement strand
CCCCCACGTGTTGGATGTTTCCATTTTTAAAGGGTACAATATGCTCCCTTAAAATCCGAAACATGTGTTTTTCCCCCCACTCAGGTACCATCCCTTCCCTTCCTCCCTCGTAACGTAGTTAGGCCCTAACAAAAACACTTAAAGACCAGTCAGTACATCAACTAAATTTGCTCTGTGCAAATCTATGTTTTCACACTGTTTGACAAATGCATCCTGATGATGGGGAACGCCCGAAACCGGTCGATGACCGGAAGAAGCAGGCTATCACGGAAAATATCTCTTATGCTTTCTAGCTCTGCGGAACCAACCACAAGAACAAAGGAGGTTTTGCTTTACCCTAAAAAGTCATTTTATTAAGTTTAGATTCTGCCACAGATAACAAATTGAAGACAAATAAACTTAATAAAAATTATAAATACGAAGAAAATTTGTAAATTAACAGCTAACTGCAGTAAGAGAAAGTCTGTGAGAAGAATTTAAGGATTGTTCATGAATTCTTTTGTTACGTTTCAATAAATTCATGAAAAATAAAGATTTTCCTAAGATGAAAAGTATTTAGCAAACCAACCAATATGCAAAAATGAGACTCATTCCTCTCTAGAACAATTTGATTCACAATCGTTTATTTCTTTCCGTAGACTCCTCAGAAGAAGATCTGTACAATTTATGGCTTTACATTCATTGGATTAGTTTTGGCATAAATAATGGGTTAATGTGAATCAGTGTTCAATATTAATGTAGACCAAACTGATCTTGAGTCAGTTATCTTCACTTGGAATCAAAGTGTCACAGAACTACTACTATGCTTAGAGTATATAGTATTGTAGAGCATTTATTACAGGGCCTAGGAAGCCTAGGATAGCGCGTCTAGGAAGTGCTATCATTGTTTTCATTGCTCTAAAGAGAGAATACTGTCCGGAGGCTGGCAGTGTACTGAGAACGCTCCGAGCGGGGATGCTTCTCATCAAACAATTTTTGAGAGCGGCACCTATCAGAAAAACTAAACCATTTATATATCCTATTAAGATCCAGGGTTAGGCTTATACTAGTGATTTTGGTTATTTTTCCCTGTATGAAGTACTAGCCTCGTTGTCAGCAACATTCGGTAGATATTGTACAATCGTACATAATGCTTGCAATATTCATCAGTTAGTTTCATCAGAATAACTTGATCTGAAATGTTAGTCACGTCCTTCTCCAAAATTATTTTCTGAAATAAAAAAAACAAAAATAAAATTGTTACTATCAAGTTATTACATCACACAACTAATAAATTTATATAAAACATTAATACAACTCACAAGACTTTCTATTACTGCAAGTTAATACTTTTTTG
The DNA here is from genome assembly GCA_011037195.1 of Triatoma infestans. Classification (NCBI taxonomy): domain Eukaryota; kingdom Metazoa; phylum Arthropoda; class Insecta; order Hemiptera; family Reduviidae; genus Triatoma; species Triatoma infestans. Next base: position 22,662 of record JAAEAF010013480.1, on the reverse strand, counting down.
TTTTTTAGAAAAAAGTCAAATATTCTTCAAACTTGGAACGTTTACTGAAAGTTTGGTGGTGGTTTGGACACTTGTTGATTGTCACTATATATAGGCAGGAGTAATTGGATATGATTACATAATAATTCAGTAGACAGAGACTATGTCAAATTCCAATAATACTAGAACTCTAACATCATATTTCCCCAGTCAGTTTTACCAGAAAAATGTTTCTAATAAAAATTAATAGATTTTTTTAACTTTAAGTTAGGACTTGAAGATTAAAATAAATCACTGGAGGTGTTTTTCGAGCAAATTCCAGAAAAGCTGAGAAATTACTATTCCGTAAACTGACTTTCTTCAACTTTTGCAATTCTACTACCTTGATTTGCTTTTCATAGACCTCAGTATTCTGTAGATGGTGGAAAGGCAATGTGTACTGAGCTGGCACGTTGGGGGAAAAGTTCATCTTCCACCTCCTTCAACAAACAGATTTCCTGCAAAAATGTTCAAAATGAAGAAGATTGTCATTTTTATGTTTAGATAGTAAAGGAAGTTTATACAAAACCATTTGCAACCACGAAAAACCGGAAAAAGCGGCGACAAACTGATAAATAAAAAAATCAATAAATACTCACTTCCGATTGATAGACCGAAACTTTCATGTCAGCGGTTGGTGGTACCTAAACGGAATACCGAATATAAGCTTCCTGAGTTTTTTGCATTTGAGATGTTTATTCACCAACAAACATACACACAAAACTTTTCATTCGCTAAAACTTTTTTTTTGTAATGAATGTTTTTATAGGGATGAGAGGACTCACTAGGATGAATGTAACTATTACAATGTACAATCAGTATTAGGAAAAGTATGCATTTATGGCTGTGATTTATAGGTTAATTCGCTCTGTAAGAATTGTGAAGAACATCAACTACTCCACAAAATATTATTTAGCGAAAATAAATGAGTCGCGTTATTTAGAAATAATAAGCCCAAGATACTATCTATTCAGTTGATTTTGGATTAGAATTCATTCGTTTGAATAATATAGAGTGCTATTTATATGATAAAGCGTCTATTTAATATAGTCTTTGAACGATGAAGAAACCCAATTAAATATGTGTATGTGTATTTTAGTATTCCAGAAACTAGGAACAGTAACTGTTTTGCTTCACCTTTCGCTTCCTGCTGTTTTTGACATGTTCAGTTCTGAGGGCGTCACAAATTTAAGAAGATAAATTTCATTAAATTGTATTGTCCTTCACCCGAAGGTTCAATAATAAGGGTTCGTTGAATGATTTCTTGAATACCAACTGTGGAGAAAATCACTTAACCGGAAATGCAACTGTACAGAATAGAGTTTCTGGGTTTTGCGATTCAGGTAAATCGCTTTTAACGATACGAAGTAAATCGCTTTTAACGATACTAAGTAAATATATTCATTTTTTTATTTGAAACATATTTCTGGAAAATTTCATTTTTCTGATGGAGAACCTGGAGATTTCAAGGGTTACTGGGAATTGAAAAGCGCTAACAGTGTTAATCACATTTAGTAAGCACAATGTGAATGGGGGTCGGCTAAAGGCATAGCAAGCTACCACATAGGGCCACGCGCTCTATGGGCCCCTTGCTCCGCCATTGCCCTTCTACAAAAAATAGAAAGAAATTTTAGTAAGCTATAAAAATGTCATACACCATCATCATGTGTGTCTAAACAGTTTTAGAATTCCTTTTTATGTGATAAGTTACGTTGATAAAGATGAAAACTATTTGTCGAAATGTTGATAGTAGAGAAAATTTTCCTGATTCAGCCATGACAGCTTTTTTTGTGAGGGATATGCACTGCGAGCTGAAAGATTTATGTGCCTCCCAGAGCCTTCTCAGTGCACTGTCGACTTCCGGACATTGAGCTGTAGAGGCTCCTAGGAAGAGAAAATCTAAGGCAGCACTGCTGGACATCTGAACAGAAAACTTTTAGAAAGTTGAAGTCAACTCTCTACAAGAACTTGATAACAGTACTCTGACGATGAATGAGAATCCAAAGCCGGACAGAACTAACAGAAATAAACATGCTACGACGGATAAAATACCACGTGTGATATGCACCATAAATACATAGTAATCTGGATTTATATTAGCTTTCTAGATAGTCCCGCCACTCCATATCGTTTCTCCATATCGTTTGAATAGGTTCCCGCCCTTTCTAAAACCAGCCTTGGATATTAAAAAAAAAGGTGTGTCAGATTCATACGCTTTTTTATTTCTTTTTTTTTAGGGAATATTGATATTGTGGGAATTGCGCAATCTGTGTCTTTTGGCCATTCAAGAAATATTGTGGCTTCAATTACCCACCTTTTCAATCTGTTCTTTAAATTATTAAGATAACCAAATATGTTCAGAAAATTCCAAGTTTGAAGAAAATTTAGACAGTTGGTAGTTAGACTGTTTTAAGTCGATTGGTTGTTTCATTGGGTCATAGAAAAGACAAGATGCGTTACACAAACATACGCAATGTCTAAGGCCAGTTTAATAAAATTAATAAAAATAGTTATATTGCGGTGATTAGAGCATTAGTTTATATAATAACTGTACGGATTAAGATTACATTTAAAAATCATAAACATTAATGATATAAAATTAAAGAACTGTAGGGCAGATTCCAGTAAAGTTATGTTAATCCTTTCAGAAGAAGATCATCTTCAGTTCACATCGTTTGAACAAGTAGAACTGGCGTTGAAGTGAATTCCTTGACCAGTTGTTCTAGTTGTTTTCTGTTCTATGGCAGGTACGAGTTGTGTTGTGCGGCCATCTCGGATAGTGAATGAAAGTTGAAATCAATTAAAGATTAGTTCAACAACCTAGAGGGGCAAGTCAGAGGTCGCCACCGAGGGCACTTGTAGTTGAGATGAATATAGCGTATCACACTTGAACCATGTTCACAGCTAGTGCTGCTGATTACTCTCTCCACAGAAAGTCACGAAGTACTGTGATATTAACAGTGTAACGAACACACATATAAACAAACAAAATTACACTTAATACTTGAGCAGTACATATTGACAGACACAATCACTTCGCCTCACACAACCAGTAAAAACAACAGTACAGTTAAATGTTAGCAGTATGCAGATAGAACTGTCACACTGTGTTACACTCTTCCACTTCTCCAACCGAAATATATATTTTGATTAAATAAAGTATTATTATTATTATTATTATTATTATTATTATTATTATATATTTGCAGTTACGATAGAAAATCGTTGAGCCATTTTTGAGTGAATTTCGAAAAACTCAGAAACCTGTACTGTAAAGATGCTATTCCGATTAACATATTTTCTTCAAAAGTGAAATTCTAGCAAATGATTTTGTTGTTTTAATATTAACTTTTACTAGAACCGCATATTTGTATAGATGGCATTATGGAGTGGAGCTTAACGTTGAATCTCCACTAGAAACATACAAAAATCAATTATTGCTGAAAAGTAATTTATGTATGTAGTTAATTTGCCAAGTCTGAAGAAAATCTTTGATGCCATTCATTTGCGAAAACCGCAAAGAAAACTGTTTTGTAATGCACTTCTTTTAATTGATCGTCTTTGGTCCGAAAGTTTTGATATTCTATAAGAAGGTGATACCCAATCGAGGGTGTAGTTTAAAATGGATAAGCCAAAATAACACTTTGATGATTTTATTTTTTCCATGATTTTAAAAAAAAAGTCACACTAATGGATGGTAGAACCATCTAACATACTGGAATAACAGTTTAGAGATAAGCCTTGGAATAGAAACCCTGCCTCTGTACTTCTCCGAACTCAATTACCCCCAGAAATATGTTTCAGATAAAAGTATAGATTTACATGTGTCAAGTGTAAACACAAAGTTTAAATTTTAAAGAAAATTGTTGATGGCGTTTTGAAAAGTTGTCAAAAACTGAAATCAGAAAGCATTTTCTGCAATCAACTCTGTAAAATAGTTACTTCCGGTTAAGGAATTTCGACACAAGCTTTCTGAGCATTCCCTGATAGGACCCAAAAGGAATATCGACTTTGTACTTTTTGTGGATTGACTATTTTCTCTGCTTAGATTACTTTTTCTTGCTTAGAAAATTTCAAAACATTTATCCCGTAGTAAACTTAATTTCAAAAATTGAAACGTATGCAGTGCTCTCTTACAGAAGAAGAGAATGTAAAAATTACGAGTTTGAACAAATTCTCTCTCTTGATTGGAATACGAAATCACAGTAAAGAAAGTCGTATAAACGTTTCACGTTACATTGTTTTTTTTTTTTTTTTAATTCAATGTGTAAGTTGTGAGAGTGGTTCTATGCAGTACACACACGATTGGACGAACTTGTTCACTGATGCAACATAACAATGTTCACTTCTTTTAATAATTTATTATGCACGGCACATATAACCAACTATCTAGTAAGTAACACACATGTTACATTCTGCCTTACACTTCCAATTAATATTATACACCTGCCAGTTCTTGTTTATTGCAGTAGCAAACTTTATTTTTCCCACCAAGGTGTAATAGAATAAACAGTCCTCTGTTGAGGAAATTCTTCTTAGTAAGCGCTGGAAACTTAATACTGCTTTATGTTCCTCTTAGGGCTGTGTCTGACTCCCACCAAGAGTTAATGACAAAATCGTATAAGCACCTTGGATTTCAGAGCTTCAGTCGATCTGTAATCATCATTTGAAGAGTTTGAAATCATCTTTGGAAGAATGTGGAATCCATTCAAGACTGAGTATCCAGGAATCTAACAAGAACAGCTTCCAAGAATAAATCGCTCAGCTGCTTACAAGATCCCTTTAGAGGTCATGGAGTGCTCTACAAAATCGACCATTAGCACTAACAAACATTGTAACTAGAGCTCTAGTGTGAAACATTTACGCGCTTCAACATCGCTCTTTGCTGGGCCGCTCAATTCTTTCTAGATACTCTTTTTCCACTCTAGTTTATATAATTTAATATAGTGTCAACAACTACCGTGTAGGTATGGATTTAGAATAGGCCTGCTCTATTCTAGGATGTGGTGAAGAGGCGGTTAAAGGACTACATTCCAAGTGGCATCTCCACTATTCTTTTCTAATCTGATGCTCTTTCCCTTCAATGGACCCAAAATTCAGCACTAGGGGGTTATCTATAGAATTCCCCACGTCTTCCCAGCTTATCTTGGGGAACCGTTGAACTTTAGAGGGTCGGGTCTGTGTCGGAATTTATTTATTGGGATGAATCTTTTTGGGTGTGAGTCCGATTGTTGGAGTGTGTGTGGTGTGAATGTGTTGGTATGAGTGTGGATGGGTACGTCGTGGTTGGTTTTCTATATCTTGGATTGGGCATTGAATGAACTTTGGTACTCTACCTCCGTTTTTTAAGAGAGTGTAATTTGTGAAAGGATATTCAATTTAAATATAATGTAGTGTTGTACGCAATTAGTATAATGCCCTTGAGGATGATTGTCAGGTGCGAAAGACCTTAGATATTGTGCACCTTAAAAAATAATAATAAAAAACAAATAAAAAAATATAGAATTCCCTGGACTATAGAGACATCACAACCTTCTTTCAATCAAAAGAATACCCCATAATAATTCCAAACCACGTCATTATCTGGCCGTACGATATCTTTTGATATTTGACTGTAGTTTGGAGCTATTAAACAAAATACCTAACCTTCTTTTCCTTACCTATCCCATTTTATCCATTTATTGGCGAGGAAGCGAAGATGGCTCTGGAATTAACAAGTCAGTGGCTACTATCATTGACTTGAACTGCTTCTGAGAACATTGAAAAAATGGCTCATAAGGTAAAGGACCCTCTCCACGGGCGGTTTGATGGGAAAGAGGCTCTCAAGGAGGGCTCACTGTGTTCACGCATATTGAGCCTTTTTTGTGGGGGGGAGGGAGAGGAAAGTGAGCTAGGGAGATCTGTTGGTATGGGCCGGTCTCCTTACAAAAACTTTACCACAAAATGGACTCTTCGCAGATTTTTTTTGTGAGAATTTTGATGATTTTTCAAGTTTGACGATGGATTTCTAGTGCCGAACCTGGAATCGAAGATAGCTCTTGGACATCAAGCCTATCCTGTCTCCTTGAGGACTGTGCGTCTTATCTGCTTCTTTTCTTATCCCAAGCTAGTTTCCTAGCTAGTGGACCCAAATGACGCACCAGGTAGTTCTTTTCTTGAATTCCTTAGGAGCTCATCTGCACTGTTGATACATCACAACTATTTCCCGAGAGAAAATGAGCCATCAATTTTGCACCCCACCTCCTTTCCTGTGGGTTTAGTCTGGTCTTCGACCGTAGATTGGAGGTGTTAATCATAACTTCCTACCTCCTGTCTTCTTCCTACCCTTGTTGTTCCATCTGTAGGCGAGATGACCTCTGGCACTTTTCTCATTAATGGGATAGGTTATGTAAGAGAGTATTCGGAGAGCCCTTACGGCCAAAGTGCATCTATTTCCTTTCAGAGGCCCCGAGATATAGAATAGAATAGAAAGTGTTAACAATGTGTGTTATTTCAACATCTTATTCACTATTGCCTGCCACCATTGAACAGTCTATCTGGTCCTCTTATAGTGTTCTACGATATTACAGTAATTATTTTAATTATTATTAATTATATATATATAATAATATCTATACTTATATATAAGGAGAGAAGAGAGACAAGAGAGAGAGAGAGAGAGAGAATTATATTATAATCTGATAAACAAGAAAATCTGAATTCTAAATTATTATTTTTTTTATTAGTCAATGAGAATAAAATGACGACCATTGCAGTGTTCTTATCTTTAGTATATTTACTTTAAGGTCACGTTAACATCCTCTTCCAACAATACCAATAATGGAGAAAATTTCAACGTTGCCACACAGATAGATATAAACACTATCACGGAACTTATTTATATACTATTTACAGCTAAAAATAATATTGTTTAATAATTAAAAACCAATCTAAATAACTTTATTTAATTCAGTATACGACATTATTGTAGTCGTATCTTTAGTGGCAATTAATAACATATACTGGTTTTATCTAGGTTTATTACATGATTAATGTTCCCTTAGAGAGCAGTCTTCTGGTTTGTTAGATAGGTCCATCTTTGTTAGTTTCTCTCACTGCTGTATTGTTGTTCAGATTAAATTTTATACTTTGGGTTGAAATATAAATGTCTAACAACTTTATTTGGAACATTTTTCCAAAAAATGTATTATTTTAAGATTGTGAAGAAGCTCTCCAACCTCTAGTTGTCCTCTAGAGTCTAGAGTGCCATTTCAATACCATCCCCTGTTCTGCCATCTAGATGATAATACTAGATAATACATTTAAGCATTGCTAGAACTTGAAGCTTGAAGAAAATCGACAGTCCAACTTTACAGAATAAGTTTCATAGTTTTTGAAAACATGGCTCCAACAATTTTCTTACATTCACCTATTTATACCAATTTCTTTAGTTTGAAACATTTTCTGGATAAATTTATCATAGAGGATTCTAGAAAATTTATTATTTACGGTGTCACGGCCATTATGGAAGGCCCACAATCTAGTCATACTAGGTAAACATTAAGCTCCAAAGAACCAACAAGTATAAACCTCACTACCTATATTAATTTTTGCAAATGGTGTGATGTTAGCAAAATGTTGATAAACACTACTAAATGCAGTGCAGGTTCATATTCTAGACAGATCAGCTTTAGTATTCCATCATACATAACGTATGGCAACATAGTATCTAGTGAAAATTATGTAAAAGATCTTGGTGTTTGGTTCTCAAGTAATTAAACACGTAATAAGCATAAAAATGTCACTACTTGTGTCACTACTATGTTGGGAGGCCCCCAAATGCTGTTACACTGGTGGAAGCCTCGGCGATTCCAGTGGAGCAGAGAGCCAACCCTAACGCCCACATCGTGGGGGCAGGGCAACGTGGCACCTGGGTTTCTCCGGTTTCACGGCTAACTAGGGCTCTGGCGGGTCAACGACTACCCCCCGTTGGCCTCCTTTTTTATGTCGCCCTTCCTTTAGATCCCTGTTCACCTTATCCTGCCTCTATATCCGGCTCAATCCTACGGTGTTATGCGATCCGTGCCTATAGGATGGTTGGTCCCGGAGCCTAATCCTGGGGTCGTTACGGAGCCTCTGGGATACCAGGCGCCCTCCCAGAGTAAGTAGCCTTACCCGGTCATTGCGGGGCTCTCACCGGGTGGACTTCACTTCCCCAGCTACTCGTGGGAACAACATGGAGCAGCAACTTATAAATTTAAAACACAGACCTTCGGACGAGCGGGCGGATGCCCCCACATTTGAGGCCACTACACAGCCTCCCCGGAGAGCCCTAAGGGCGCTATCTCTAGAGGAGGTTGACGTGATGTCCGACATGGACATTCTTGCAGTCCGTCTGTCAGGCGCGTCCAACAGGCGGGTGCAAAGGTTAGTCGGTCAAGGCACTGATTTGGCAGTCGCAAGACGATCCATAATCAGGGAGAACCTTGTCCGGCAACAGGAAGAAAAGGCTCAGGCCGGAAAAAGGCCGCGTTCGGAGGAAAGTACCCCGAAAGCATCGCGACCGACGAAGAGGGCGAGACCTCGTACTTATGGGGAAGCTTTGTCCTCGGAGAAGGTCGCGATTGCCGCGGCCGTTTACCCGGACACGCAGTTGGAGCCGGATAGGCTGAAAGCCATCCAAAAATCCCTGCTGTCCACCATGGCGGCCTCCACGGATGACCGTCAGGTGCGTTTTCTTAAATGCACCCACAAAGTAGGGTTTCTCCTGCTTACCTGTGTAGACAAGGAGTGTGTGTCCTGGGTGACGGAGGTCGTCCTTTCGCTGCGGCTCTGGGAAGGCGCTGCCCTCAGGGTCCTGGTGGGGGGCGAGGTCCCGAAGCCGGTGACGTGCTCGGTCTTTGTACCCCATGAGGATGGCGAGCCGGTGACGGCAGAGAGAGTTGTCAGCCTCTTGAGGTTTGGCAACCAGGGCCTCAACCCCGGCTTGTGGACCGTTATGGGGTGTGTTCCGGAGAGCAAGGGACAGCTCTTCACTTTCTCCATGGGAAAGGAGTCCCTGGAAATCCTGAGGAGTCTAGACATGGCTCCATTCTACGGGTTCGGCAGGTTGAAGTTCCGAACCAAGGAGAAACGAGGCGATGAAGAAGGAGCTGGGGCCCCTTCCGCCGAGGCGATCCGCCCGGCGGAAGGTGTTCCCTCCACTTCTAAGCTGGCGCGGGCCCCCGTGTCGGATGTTCCGACGACGGAGGCTCGCGCACCCAAGCCCTCAGCCGGCCGTAAGGCGGGCGAAAAGAGAGGCAAAAAACCGACAGGGGGAAGGGCTTGCCCGTCGCTCTGGGCGAAGCCGGGGTCAGCCCGCTGTTGAGGCCTCAAACCCCTCAGCGGTGTCTGGCGCCCGAGCATGCCGAAGTGCGGCGGGGGGACGAGCCTAGCTCGCCTTCCCGACCCCCTACTACATCTTAGGATGGGGCTACGGGTCCTGCAAATCAACCTCCATCACGCCAAGGCCGCTTCGGCGGTCTTGTGCAGGAGGTTTGAATCGGAGCGACTACACATCGCTCTGGTGCAGGAGCCGTGGCTCGTGGCCGAGGAAGTCAGAGGCATTCGCCCATTTCAAGGTAAGGTATTATACTGTAAGGGCTCTGGGAAACCCAGAGCCTGTATAGTCCTTAATAATCAGATTGATGGTAACTTGCTGCCAGCACTTTGCTCAGGCGATTTTGTTACAGCAATCATCTCGGCACGGACCGAAGGTGGAATCAGGAGGCTGGTGGCCTGCTCCGCCTACTTTCCCGGTGAGGACCAGTCTTGCCCGCCGGACCTGATGGGAGAGATCGTCGACTTCTGTGAGGCGAAGAATCTCCCGCTCTTCGTGGGATGTGATGCCAACGCACACCACCCAGCATGGGGGAGCAGCAACTGCAACAGCAGAGGTAAGTCCCTTTTGGATTTTTTCTATGGTAAAGGGTTACTAATCTCTAATTTAGCTCAGGAACCCACCTTCGTTACGGTGGCCAGGAGAGAGGTGCTGGACTTGACCCTGACCATCCATAGGCTGAGTGATGACATCAGGAACTGGCATGTGTCTTCGGAACATCTTGCTCCGACCACAGGCACATCAGGTTCACCATCGACACCCCCCCCGCTGCAGCAGATAACATTCCGGAACCCTCGGGAAACCGACTGGGAAGGATTTGTGGATTCCCTCAAGAATAGAGTGGCACAGGGAATCTCTGACGGGAGAGGGGTGGAGGGTCTTAAGCGGACGGTAGAGGAGGTGCAGGAGGTGATAGCCACTGCCTTCCAAGAACAATCACCCCGAGAAATTGAGGGCCGAGGTGAGGAAATTGTTCAACAGAGCCAAAGTTACCCAGAACTGGACCGTCTATCGGAACGCCCTCACGCAGTACAATAAAGAAATTAGGAAGGCCAAAAGACGTTTGTGGAGGCAGTTTTGCGAGGAGATTGAGGACTCACCCTCGTGCGCCAGAATCCACAGAGCGTTGGCCAAAGACGGTACTGCGAAGGAAGTGGGGTTCCTCCGAAAGGGGGATGGAACCTTCACTGTCTCCGAAGAGGAAAGCTTAGAGCTCCTCGCGGAGACGCACTTTCCAGGCTCATCCCGACTTGCAGGCCCAGAGGTGGCGGGGATCCCTGGGGATAGGCTCATTAGACCATCCCCAGAGGACTGGAAACTCGCCACTCTCCTAACAAGGCCAAGCAAAGTCAGGTGGGCCATCAACAAATCCCTACCTTTCAAATCTCCTGGGACGGATAGTATTTACCCGGTACTTCTACAAAAAGGACTAGATATTCTTTTACCATACCTGTGTAGAATCTTTAGGGCATGCATAGCCCGAAGATATACGCCGGTACTGTGGCGTGAGGTCAAGGTGCTCTACCACCCTAAGGTGGGTAGAGTGTCTGACCTTACGCCAGGCTCGTATAGACCGATTAGCCTAACCTCTTTCCTGAGCAAAGCTCTGGAAAGGTTGGTGGACAGATATATTAGGATGAGGTCTTGTGTGTAAACCCCCTAAGTGCCCGCCAATACGCTTATCAACCAGGTAGGTCGGCTGAGGCCGCACTGGAGGATCTTAACAGGCTGCTATCAAAATCCTTGGAGGATAAGGAAATTGCGGTAGCCACCTTTTTGGACATTGAGGGCGCATTCAATAATGTCATCAACTCTCTCCATAAAAGAGGAGTACCAGCAGTGTTATGCGGCTGGATGGAGTCTGGCCTAAGCAATCGAATTAACATTTCGACAATAGGCCAAACCATCCTTAGGGTAAAAGTAGGGAGGGGGTGTCCACAGGGAGGGGTTTTATCCCCTCTGATGTGGACTTTGGTCGTTGATGACCTCCTCCACCAACTATCTGCGGATGGCTTTGACTGTCTAGGCTACGCAGATGATTTGGCGATCGTGGTAAGAGGCAAATACCCTACTACGATTGCAGAGCGGGTTCAAGCAGCTCTAAACCTGGTTAGGAACTGGTGTAGGGAGGAGGACCTGTCCATAAACCCCCACAAAGCCATAATAGTTCCTTTCACATTGCGCCACAAGTTGGAAGGCCTTAGGCCTCCATTATTTGGGCACACCCCGATTCCATTTGCGACGGAGGCAAAGTACCTTGGCGTGACTTTCGACCGAAGACTCACTTGGAATCAACACATTGACAAAATTTCTCACAGAGCCGATGCGTCATTTAATAGATGCAGACGGCTTTGTGGGAGAAACTGGGGCTTGCGCCCAAGTTTGTCACTATGGATCTACACCAGGATCATCAGACCCATGGTTACATATGGGTCGGTAGTTTGGTGGACCAAAACGTTGCAGAAGGGGGCAGTGGAAAGGCTCGGTGGGATCCAAAGGCGAGCATGCCTTGGTTCCACGGGGGCCATGAAGACCACCCCGACTGCGGCGTTGGAAGTCCTCCTCAATCTGCCACCATTACACATTCTCGTTCTAGGCGAAGCCAGAATGGGAATACATAGGCTCCTGCAGGGGCCGCCTCCCATCACCTCTAGGCATGATCGTAATAACCAGAGGTTGATCGAGGAAATCAAGGCGGACTATCTTCTGGGGATGCCAACGGATAGGATGGTTCCTAAGTATTTCTTCGAAAGGAACTTCCATATTGTTATACCGAGCAGAGGCGAATGGGGCTGTGACCCACCCCTGTTCGGTAACTCGATCTGGTATACAGATGGATCCAAAACTCCGACTGGGGTCGGAGCTGGGGTCTACGGGGGCAGGCCTAAAGTTAAAATTAAGGCCAGCCTAGGGAAGTACGCCACGGTCTTTCAGGCTGAAGTCGTGGCGTTACAACTCTGCGCTAGGGAGATTATAAGGCAAAGGATAGTGGGTAGAAGAGTGGCCATATACTCCGACAGTCAGGCAGCCCTGAAGGCACTTTCCTCACACCAAATAGTCTCAAGACTGGTGTGGGACTGCCTACTTGCCCTCACCGAGGTGGGTACTCGGAATAAACTGACACTCGCCTGGGACATGCGGGGTTCCTGGGCAATGAGAGGGCGGATGCCCTAGCGAGGGAGGGCTCGCAGGATACCTTTATAGGCCCCGAACCCTTCTGCGGCTTGTCCAGGAGCCTCATCCAAACTTCTATCAAGGGGTGGATAGAAGATCAGCGTCTGCGTTGGTGGGAGGGAACACCAGGACAGAGGCAGGCAAAGCTCTTCATTAAAAGACATTTGCCTAAATTTACCAAAGACCTACTGAGCCCAACCCGAAGGGATATAAGGTTAATTGTGGGCTACTAACAGGGCATTGTAGGCTGAATAGACACATGCACCACCTACAACTTGCGGATAGTGCGGTATGCCGATTCTGCAAGGTAGAGGAGGAGACCCGGCGCACATCCTTTGTGAGTGCGCCGGCCTGGCGAGGATTAGGTTTCTTCAATTGGGGACGGGCAATCCCGAAGCTGAAAGCTTCATGACGGAGCCGCTCTCAGCTTTGCTAGGATTGATTAGGAGGGCAAAGCTGGGGGCTGTTCTGTAACTTAAGGGGATCCACAATAGACCTCAATTTGTAGGTCGCAGTGGAATGAGGCTCCCCCCCCCCGCTTCTATTCTATTCTATTCTACTATGTTGGGATCTGCAATAAGATCAACATATTCTTATAAAAACATTAAAACATACATAATTTTATTGAATGCTCTGGTTAGGTGTGAAGTAGAATCTCGGATATTCGATATTCTGATATTCTCCTAGTATGGAATCCTTACTCCTAGATTCTGTTTCTCTCTTTACAAAAATCGAAATAAATATTTGAGATATTTGCGGTATAAAGACTAGGGTTATCCTTGTCCATTTAAGTATTCAACTCAAACACTTGGAAATAATTATTATAAAAATATAAATAATCAATAATGTCCAGATAGATTAGAGAATGTTTATATGCCATCAAAAAATGTACCTAATAAAAAGTCTAGTTGTAGTATATAAATGTAAAAATGGGAGACATTTTCCTGGTAATTCTTGATAATAGAATTGATTTGTATTTCACAAAGTTAAAGCAAATCTGCATCTCTAATTGTTACTATTTCGATTGATAACTAGCTCTTATTTTTATCATATTTATAAAAAAATAATTACGTTATAGAGTCTTGCACTAGTGAGGAGAATATTAATAATGAAACTAACAACAAATTAATGACTATTTCTTCTGGTGTTTAAACATTAAAACTTAAAGTTTCGGCCTAATGAGGCCATCCTCAGCAATTCTAAAAGCATATTAGTAGCATAACCTTACCAATAGATAGAAACATATTCCAGCTATTAATAAGTTATGATAAAAATGTAATTAGTGTTTTAGTACTACTACCTTATTAGGCCGAAACGTCCGCTTTTAATGTATAAAGACCAGAAGTAATAGTCACTAATTTGTTGTTAGTTTTATTATTAATATTAAACGTTATATTGCAGCTAAATTGTAATTTATTTCAAGCTCAGTGAGTATTTATTTAATTAGATGCATAGTCAGTTTTAGCTGCTCAGTCACCTTAGTTTTATTCCCTATGAATGTATCTCATCTGTTTATTGTATATGTAATAAATAAATAAATTTATACAGTAATGCTAGGTCCAACAGTAGAGATTTAGTAAAACTTCCAAGTTTCAAGAAAATCAATTAGAACTGTTATGGATATAGTAAGAGGAAGCCGTCTCAGACTTTCACAGTAGATTGTTTTCCCATTTTATGGGATGACTTAAGATTCAACGAAGTTCTAACATTTTGAAACAACCAGTATAGCCAGTGAAAATTTGTGTCCATTCTTCTTATGTCTTTCTATATCTTTACAAATTTACAATCGGAAACCCTGTGTTAGGTATGGTTTATGCAGAAGTTGCTAAAAAATTTATTTGTTATTTTTCTGTTTGCTTTTACTATTATAAAAAGGAAGTATGCTGCGATCATGTCAGTTTTTCAAAACTGAGTTTTCACCGGAAATCCATGATTTGGGGTCATCTGAGTATGGAATAGTGTTTTGTAGGAAATGCTCTTATTTGTATGTGGAGTGATTTTGTGAATGTATATTTGTTTTAAGGACATAGCTCAAAAACGAAAATCGCAGAAAGACATACAGGTATCAGCCATGCAGGTTTAGATCTGGATCTGCCACCTGGAGAATATCAGTGGCTTTTCGAACTCAATTTCGCAACTCAAGAGAAAGTAAAAATAGTCACAGCTATGTACATATAAGATAATAAGAGAAATTTTGAAAGCTGTTACATAATTTAGAAATTTTTTTAGAGATAGCTTTGTTGTTTAGAGCTCTCTCATTAATGGTAACCTTCAGGTTAATGTGCTTTATAGTTGAACTGGTGAACATTGAAGGAGAGAATGAGTGCGTTAGAGCTGGCAGTTGTACTATTAGTGTTTGACGGTAGTACGTGCTATCTAACTAATAGTATTCATTTTTTTAGAAGATTCAAAAGTTAGATTGCTCCATATCTAGCTCACCTGGCACTAAATTACTAGTGTATTAATGCTATTGTACTCGTCACATGTAGCCACATCTATCTTATATAACATTGCATACAATTCTAGTTCTATTTACGGCTAGTCGCTCGATATTACCTTGTTTTGTGTTTTGTCTGTATGTGTGACACTTTTAAAGGAATCTCCTGATTCGATTTGCCCTCATTGCCTCATTTAAACAAAAAATTACAAAGGCTAAAGTTAATTTTCATCATTGCCTTTGTAATAATCGATCAGCTGTTCCCCTCATTAGATTATTTTTGCTTATTCACAGTTAATTAAAATGCACCTAAAAAAAAAAAAATCTTCATCTGCCTAATTTTGGAAGCCCCCCCCCTCCACAATCAAATTTTCATATTAGATAAAAGAAAATATAAATCGCTTGTTGTGTGTCAGCCTTGTTGTTTCTTTTTACTTTCTCTTACTCTTGGTTTGAGCAAGTCTTGTAATCGAGTCAAATTTTCGATTCGCATATTCACCGGAAACATACGTTTCGAGGTTACCTGAGTCCAAAAAAGTTATGGACTCTATTGATTTAATCAAATAACTGGAGTGTGTTACATTTATTTTCTTTTCTTTTCATTTATTTGTTATTGGTTTTCGTCTTGTTTAACAGAAGCTAATCGTTCGCCTCTTGATTTGTTCAGTTTTTTGTGAAATTATTATGAAGCATCCATTACAGAAAGGAAATATAGTAGTTTGAATCAAGTATTTATTAATTTTTGTATTTTGTATTTTTTGAATTTTTGATTTTTTTTTTTTCAATTATAAGGAATTATATATTAGAAAATCTGAAAACATAATTGTCGATTAGAAGTATGAGAAATGAAAGTCGCCGGAGCGTTTCACACCAAATTATTTTTACTTTCCCTTACACCAAGTAACAGGAAGTATTATAATCGTGTCAAATTTTCAATATCTAGTTTTCGCCGGAAATATACTTTTGGACGGTGCCCTGAATCCAAAAAAGTTGTTTTTAGAAAATGGTATGGGTATATGTGTGTGTGTGTGTGTGTGTTGTGTATATGTAGGTGTGGTGTGTGTGTGTGGGTGTGGTGTGGTTTGTGATGTGTGTGTGTGTGTGTGTGTGTGTGGTGTGTGTGAGTAGAGTGTATTTGTATGTTCCAGAACACTTTTCCACCCCCCCGGCCCACTTCGTCGGCCGGCAAAATCACAGTTTTTAACCCCCACCACAAACCTCCCTTCCTCAGCTGCTCCTATGTGTGCTGATGGATAGAGTGAGGTGTATATATTTTTTTTTTATTCAAGGTCAGCAGCATTTAGAACTGCATCTTAATGTCTGCTGCAATAAAATATGCCAAACTTTTTGTTGTTGAGTCATTCTCTCTTTATACCCCCCCCCCGCCCCTCATTGTCAATTATTCAACCTGTCTTCCGCTCCCTCCCTCTTCCGATAATTAATATAAGATTAAAAATGAGTAATACACAATGTTTGTTACGTGATGATGTCATATTTGGAGATATAATGAAAAAAATTTATTAGCGGTGCACTGGCTGACCTTTACACTTGGAAAAAGTTTTTTTTAGTTCAAATCATTTAAGTAAAAGAGGGCTATATAATATATAAAAGTGTACCACCTTTAAAGAAGCTCAGTTAGTAAAATGGCGGTAGAGGGGAAAGAGATTTCTGCGAGTGATAATTATATTAGGTTTGTTTCAACATATCCAACCATCACGCCCACCGATTTGGATTTAGTACTAAGTTATATCAATCTGTACAGTGACTTAAAATCTTTAGAAACGTATTCTAAAGAATATACTGTTATGGCAGCTAATAAACATTATATAAATTGTGTTTGGTCAAATCCAAAACAAAAAGTTGGACCTGATAATTGCCCTTGTTCACACATTGCTTATTTAGCCCACTGCATTAAAAGAGATTTAAATCAGCTGTTCAGCGAAAGAATAGTGGGGGAGGTAAATGTAGTTGGTGAGAAGTAGTGTGACTTCCCAGTTTGCGGTCATATCTCAAGATGGCAAGTGGTATAAAATTGCAGCTTACAACCAGCTTCTCGCTCAACACCATCAATTCAAAACAATTAGTGACAGGTCTTTCTGAAGATGATGAACCACTTATAGCATTAAAAACAAAAAAATCAGTTATCTATTTAAACGATGAAGATTGGGCAATTCTCCAAGCTAGCAAGCAAATATGTGATGAATTTTTTGGTAATAAAAACGGATCCCCTATGTCCGATATTCAATTGAAGCATTCATCAGTTTACTTTGAGAACTTCACTCATAAAACTATGGTTATCCAGGGGAAACCATCATGGCTTGAAGATCTCCTCAAATATCAGCCTCCGAAGATCAATTTATTAAGAAATGAATATTTTAAATTAGTGAGTCTAATTGAAGATGTTAATAAACAAGTCAGTAATTTAAAAAAATTATTGAACTGTGATTTTTTTAACAAAAAAAATGTAACAACTGCTGAATAAATTTTGTATTAAAAATAGATTGTTTCATTTATTTTTTCCTGAATTGGCATCAACGTAAGAGGTTAAAAACAAAAAAAATACTTAATTTTTTATGAACTTTATTAAGCTACTAAATCTTTTACATTTATCCATGAAGGTTCCTTGAAACCTAACCACCTTACATACAGCCTATTACTTTTACGTCTCAGTATTTTTTCTACAAGATATACATCTTTATATTTAGTTTTCTGCAGCTCCTGAGTATAAAATGCACCTTGAATAGGCTGTCCTGTCAAATCTTCCAACAAGTAAGTATATGGAATTGTGTTGCGAACATTTTTAATTTTAAATATTTCAGTACTCCAGTTGGGCGTATATCCTCTAGTAAATATAGTTCTTCTTTTCGAGATACGTACATAGTCTCCTTCTTCAAAACGTTGTTTATCTTTTCGTTTTACATTAGAAGAGTAAACATTAGCTAGTAAGGATGCTTCATTGGTAGAATTTACTTCTGATGGCGCTATACCAATCGTACGGTGTACTTTGCTATTGTAGGTATTTATGAGATCAGGTAAATGTTTTGTATAATTGTAGTTTCCTCTAAGACTAAACAATTGATACATCATAGATTTGAAGGTTCTACTAAACCTTTCAACAATTGAACTTTTAATTTGACTGTAAGTACTGTAGTGATTAATGTTGTGCTTCTTCATGAGCTTCTTGAAGGAAACATTGTAGAATTCCTTACCATTATCTGTCTGAATATTTTTGGGTACTCTACCACTCGAATTAAAAATGTTGTCCATTGCTTGAGTGATATCTTGAGCGCCTTTGGATTTAACAGGTTCCACCCAGGCATATTTTGAAAAACAATCAATCACTGCTAATATGTATTTGTAACCACTATTTTGGCGAGCATATGGTAACATTTCTATTAAATCAGCTTGCCATAAATCATCTATACCTTTGAGCAGTGTACGTCTTCGAGGGTAGCGTACACGTGCTGGTCTATGAAGTTCAGCAACTACAGCCTTTTTGGAAGACATTCCCCTTGTTATTTAAGCACCTTATCCTTTACAAAAAATTTTACATCTGATAATTATTTCTAAATCCAAGTATTATATTTATTCTTAACACTTGGAAACTTAATCAAAAACTGTTTTTAGCTGATAGGCTGTTAAAGGAGTATTCGGATTGAATGCATTCAGCCTATTTATTATTGTTTCAAATAGGCGTTGCACATATTTCTGAGTCACTAATTTTCTAGCCTCATCATAAGTTTCTAATAGGTACTTTTTGGTTACAAAATCTTCGTTCAGATAGTTTTGAAGGTATAATTTGGTTGGTAAATCTAATTTATCTATATAATTTTCCATGTATGTTTTAGTAATTAGGTCATTTTTACCTGAAGCATTTAAGTCAGTTACATATTTTTCCAGATATCTCTTATTGACAGCATCAAGATCCCTCAAAGGATCACTCACCCCTATTAAGCGTTTATTTTCAAAGTCGATATAATCACCATCTTCATCGTCACTTGCATGAAATACTTTCTTGATTTGGGGTAATGATCTACCAAATTTGTCGACAGACATGTTATTTGGCGCTGTGTTAAGCTAGCACTGAACAATTATTACAAAATTTTACCAGTTTAATAAATAATATCAGCCTCTCTCAGCTCTTCAATTATAGAGTGAATTTCATTTTCATGCCCTGTATGACCTGCACTAGCTGAGGCGTATAGCAACCGAAGTCGTTCAACCAGTTCGTTTGGGTCATCCCAGTATTCATAAATACTTTGACCTTCCCACATGCCTTTACCAATTGTTTCCCTCGATCTTAGCGGGTATTTACCAGGTCTTGTTGCAATCAAAGTCAGAGGTGTTTGTCTGTTTGAAGCAGTTTCGTGTGGAGTATACCTAGTTTGTATTGAAATTTGTTCCGGTGATTTGGAGGGGGGACTGAAAAGAGGAGCGATGATATTTCTGTATTTCCATCCTCTGCTGGAACTAATTCCTTTTTCTTCACTAAACTGTCGCTTATGCGCATTACTTCTAATTAAAATGTCTTTATAACTGTCTAAATCATTTTCTGAATATTGTGTCGGTTGTTTTAAAAATAACAATTGTAACAAACCTGGTGTACCTTCATACCATTTTCCATTTACATTAATATCATCACCATCTATGGTTACCTGAGCATTTCCAATGGTCATCCCACCTTTTGATAGGATTCTAATTCCATATCTATCATCAAAATCTCTAGGATCGGCACTTATTATTTTCAATAAATATGGTTCTATTAAAGAGCCAATATCTTCTTCCCCCCTTAAAGTTTTCTCCAATTCCTGTTTATCCATTTTTCTTATGTACTCTAAAGGAGTGATCTCTTCTACATCCTCAAACGTTTCTTCTTGTTTTATTGGAATAGTATACCTTTTCAGTTGCACAGGAGTAGAAGCTTTAATTGGTGAGTGTAAAGGTTCTTTAATTAGAGATTCTGTTTCTGTTGAAGCATCTTTAGTAGAAGCTTTAATCGGTGATTCCATTGCAGTTGAAGTATCTTTAGTAGAAGCTTTAATCGGTGAGTCCGTTGCAGTTGAAGCATCTTTTTTCAATTTCAAGGGCACATAATCTTCCATTAACGGGGCATCTTGTTTGCCCCATTTTTTCCGCTGAACCAGCTCTTGCAGTGGCTCCGTAATGGGTTTCAAACTCCTTTCTAGTTCTTCTTGAGATGATTGAAGACCTCGCTTCATACTTTTGAATTTACTGCGTAATGATTTAGAAGTTTCAATAAGTTGTCTAGTAACTTTGGGATCCATGACGGAATGAGAAATCTATTCTGCTACCAGCCTATATATAGATAAATGTATCCAACCCCTTCCGAAACTTACCATTGTTAAAATCTCTTGTTTTATCCAGAGTTATAAATCCATGCGGCTCCTTCCAGCATATATTGCACATCTGTTTAAACTTCTCAAATGATACACTGGGGGAACTTACATGATCACTACAAACATGTTTTAAATTTAGGTCATCCTGTTTGAACAATATGATAAAGTTAGCATTGTCACGAATAAGGTGTTTAGGGATCCTAGCATAACTTTGGCAAAGATAAAAGCAGTCAATGTCCTTGTGGCGTCCCATACTGAAATATTTCCTGATATTTTCCTGCTCATCCATTGAAATATCATCAAAAACTATGACAGAGTTTGGTTCTGCCATATCAGGAGTGATTATTTGTTGAGTAGTATTAATTGTAAGGAATCCTATCTCTGGAACTAGTTTAAAAATCTCTTCTAAATATAAATATTTCGCTTGTTGAAGCGACTGACTGCAAAGATATACATGTGCGAATTTTAGTCCATTTGGTTGTAAAAGCAAACAAGCCATAAGATTGGTTTTACCAGAACCTGAAGTTCCACAAATAAGTGCTCGAATATTATCCGGTAGTAGTACACCATGTCGATTTATTTTCATATGTTCGTCTATCGAATTATTCAATAGATTGCAGATAGGTAAACTTTCACTTTGCTTCTCTAAACGCATAATTTATCAATTGGATGTGACACTATATATATAGTTGCTGGTCTCACTAATGTCATCATAATGAGAAGCAAAACTATCGGAAGAGGTCTTATAAATTCAGCGATTAACAAACTCCCTTTTGAAGTGCACATACCTGGTTACAGATTTTGCGGTCCCGGAACTAAACTACAAGAAAGATTAAAACGAGGAGATAGAGGTATTAATCCTTTGGACGAAGCCTGTCGGGAACACGACATTGCATACTCTCCACATAAGGATCTAGAATCAAGACATAAGGCTGACCTTATACTCGCCGATAAAGCTTGGCAAAGAACAAAGGCACGTGACGCCTCTTTTGGTGAGAAAGCGTCAGCCTGGGCAGTCACAAACGCCATGAAAGCTAAAGTAAAATTAGGTGGTGGGGTGAAAAAGGTAAAAACTATTAAAGATGTTATAAAAGCAGCTCGTGTAAATTCACCTTTGTCGATTAGTGATGCGTCAAAGAAAGCTCTAAAGAAGGCAAAGAGTTATTTAAAAAAGTCAAAACCATCAAAAATACCCAGAGTTTTACCTGTTCCAAGAACTGGCGGAATTCTTCCGTTTCTAGTACCCTTATTTGCAGGTCTATCTGCACTAGGAAGTTTAGCTGGTGGGGCATCAGCGATAGCAAAGGCAGTAAAGGATACACAGGTGGCGAGGGAGCGTTTGGAAGAAGATAGAAGACATAATAGAAAATTAGAAGAGCAACAGATTGGCAAAGGGTTTTACCTTAAACCGTATAAGAAAGGGTATGGTCTTTATATAAGAAAAAACGAATGACTACTTCCTAACAGAGCGCTCACAAACATTGAATTAATGAAATACGCTAAAAATATTCCACATTTTAGAGGTGTATATATGCGTGATACATTGCCAAAATTTCCTAAAACTGATGAATGTGCTATTGTAAATTTAGATTCAGCGTACAATCCTGGAACTCATTGGGTGGCATATATTAAGACAGGTAACCAAGTTATATATTTTGATCCATTTGGGAATCTCAGACCACCATTAGAAATGCTACATTATTTTAACAAGAGTGAAGTCATGTATAATCGTGAGAGGTATCAAAATTGGAATACTCCTTATTGTGGACATTTATGTTTAGAATTTCTCTATAATTATGCATAACAAAGTTAACAGATGTTAGTCATGTCTTATACTTTTACCTTAACAGGTACATCTAGCGTCCTTAGCGCTAATATATTTCCACCAATTAGTTTATTAGATGGAGGTGACTATAACATTGGCTTGCTTAGCTTCCAATCTTATAACTCGATACCAAACATAGTTGAAAATGTAAACAATAAATTTCATTATGGTGACAAAGTGATTACTATTCCTACTGGGAACTATGAGGTTGAAGCTATAGCGGATTACCTAAAAAGACACATGCAGTCACCTCATTCAATTAAAATGAAAGGTAATGTTAACACTTTAAAGGTCGAATTCAAGTGTACCCAACCTGTTAATTTCAACAAAGAACATTCAATTGGTCCTTTGCTGGGATTTACTCATCATAAAGTACTGGATGCAAACGTTACTCATAAATCAGATGAAATTGTGAAAATTCACGGTGTAAATACAATTGCTATAAACTGTAATATAGCTGCAGGATCATACAGAAATGGTAAACCTGGGCACA
>JAAEAF010013479.1:0-31502 GCA_011037195.1 Triatoma infestans | reverse complement strand
AAACCCTGTGTTAGGTATGGTTTATGCAGAAGTTGCTAAAAAATTTATTTGTTATTTTTCTGTTTGCTTTTACTATTATAAAAAGGAAGTATGCTGCGATCATGTCAGTTTTTCAAAACTGAGTTTTCACCGGAAATCCATGATTTGGGGTCATCTGAGTATGGAATAGTGTTTTGTAGGAAATGCTCTTATTTGTATGTGGAGTGATTTTGTGAATGTATATTTGTTTTAAGGACATAGCTCAAAAACGAAAATCGCAGAAAGACATACAGGTATCAGCCATGCAGGTTTAGATCTGGATCTGCCACCTGGAGAATATCAGTGGCTTTTCGAACTCAATTTCGCAACTCAAGAGAAAGTAAAAATAGTCACAGCTATGTACATATAAGATAATAAGAGAAATTTTGAAAGCTGTTACATAATTTAGAAATTTTTTTAGAGATAGCTTTGTTGTTTAGAGCTCTCTCATTAATGGTAACCTTCAGGTTAATGTGCTTTATAGTTGAACTGGTGAACATTGAAGGAGAGAATGAGTGCGTTAGAGCTGGCAGTTGTACTATTAGTGTTTGACGGTAGTACGTGCTATCTAACTAATAGTATTCATTTTTTTAGAAGATTCAAAAGTTAGATTGCTCCATATCTAGCTCACCTGGCACTAAATTACTAGTGTATTAATGCTATTGTACTCGTCACATGTAGCCACATCTATCTTATATAACATTGCATACAATTCTAGTTCTATTTACGGCTAGTCGCTCGATATTACCTTGTTTTGTGTTTTGTCTGTATGTGTGACACTTTTAAAGGAATCTCCTGATTCGATTTGCCCTCATTGCCTCATTTAAACAAAAAATTACAAAGGCTAAAGTTAATTTTCATCATTGCCTTTGTAATAATCGATCAGCTGTTCCCCTCATTAGATTATTTTTGCTTATTCACAGTTAATTAAAATGCACCTAAAAAAAAAAAAATCTTCATCTGCCTAATTTTGGAAGCCCCCCCCCTCCACAATCAAATTTTCATATTAGATAAAAGAAAATATAAATCGCTTGTTGTGTGTCAGCCTTGTTGTTTCTTTTTACTTTCTCTTACTCTTGGTTTGAGCAAGTCTTGTAATCGAGTCAAATTTTCGATTCGCATATTCACCGGAAACATACGTTTCGAGGTTACCTGAGTCCAAAAAAGTTATGGACTCTATTGATTTAATCAAATAACTGGAGTGTGTTACATTTATTTTCTTTTCTTTTCATTTATTTGTTATTGGTTTTCGTCTTGTTTAACAGAAGCTAATCGTTCGCCTCTTGATTTGTTCAGTTTTTTGTGAAATTATTATGAAGCATCCATTACAGAAAGGAAATATAGTAGTTTGAATCAAGTATTTATTAATTTTTGTATTTTGTATTTTTTGAATTTTTGATTTTTTTTTTTTCAATTATAAGGAATTATATATTAGAAAATCTGAAAACATAATTGTCGATTAGAAGTATGAGAAATGAAAGTCGCCGGAGCGTTTCACACCAAATTATTTTTACTTTCCCTTACACCAAGTAACAGGAAGTATTATAATCGTGTCAAATTTTCAATATCTAGTTTTCGCCGGAAATATACTTTTGGACGGTGCCCTGAATCCAAAAAAGTTGTTTTTAGAAAATGGTATGGGTATATGTGTGTGTGTTGTGTGTGTGGGTGTATATGTATGTGCTGTGTGTGTGTGTGTGTGTGGTGTTGTTGGTGTTATGCATGGTGTGTGTGTGTGTGTGTGTGTGAGAGTAGAGTGTATTTGTATGTTCCAGAACACTTTTCCACCCCCCCGGCCCACTTCGTCGGCCGGCAAAATCACAGTTTTTAACCCCCACCACACACCTCCCTTCCTCAGCTGCTCCTATGTGTGCTGATGGATAGAGTGAGGTGTATATATTTTTTTTTTATTCAAGGTCAGCAGCATTTAGAACTGCATCTTAATGTCTGCTGCAATAAAATATGCCAAACTTTTTGTTGTTGAGTCATTCTCTCTTTATCCCCCCCCCCCCGCCCCTCATTGTCAATTATTCAACCTGTCTTCCGCTCCCTCCCTCTTCCTATAATTAATATAAGATTAAAAATGAGTAATACACAATGTTTGTTACGTGATGATGTCATATTTGGAGATATAATGAAAAAAATTTATTAGCGGTGCACTGGCTGACCTTTACACTTGGAAAAAGTTTTTTTTAGTTCAAATCATTTAAGTAAAAG
The DNA here is from genome assembly GCA_011037195.1 of Triatoma infestans. Lineage (NCBI taxonomy): Eukaryota > Metazoa > Arthropoda > Insecta > Hemiptera > Reduviidae > Triatoma > Triatoma infestans. The sequence continues at coordinate 29,267 of JAAEAF010013479.1, read as the reverse complement.
AGGGCTATATAATATATAAAAGGGTACCACCTTTAAAGAAGCTCAGTTAGTAAAATGGCGGTAGAGTGGAAAGAGATTTCTGCGAGTGATAATTATATTAGGTTTGTTTCAACATATCCAACCATCACGCCCACCGATTTGGATTTAGTACTAAGTTATATCAATCTGTACAGTGACTTAAAATCTTTAGAAACGTATTCTAAAGAATATACTGTTATGGCAGCTAATAAACATTATACAAATTGTGTTTGGTCAAATCCAAAACAAAAAGTTGGACCTGATAATTGTCCTTGTTCACACATTGCTTATTTAGCCCACTGCATTTAAAAGAGATTTAAATCAGCTGTTCAGCGAAAGAATAGTGGGGGAGGTAAATGTAGTTGGTGAGAAGTAGTGTGACTTCCCAGTTTGCGGTCATATCTCAAGATGGCAAGTGGTATAAGATTGCGCTTACAACCAGCTTCTCGCTCAACACCATCAATTCAAAACAATTAGTGACAGGTCTTTCTGAAGATGATGAACCACTTATAGCATTAAAAACAAAAAAATCAGTTATCTATTTAAACGATGAAGATTGGGCAATTCTCCAAGCTAGCAAGCAAATATGTGATGAATTTTTTGGTAATAAAAACGGATCCCCTATGTCCGATATTCAATTGAAGCATTCATCAGTTTACTTTGAGAACTTCACTCATAAAACTATGGTTATCCAGGGGAAACCATCATGGCTTGAAGATCTCCTCAAATATCAGCCTCCGAAGATCAATTTATTAAGAAATGAATATTTTAAATTAGTGAGGCTAATTGAAGATGTTAATAAACAAGTCAGTAATTTAAAAAAATTATTGAACTGTGATTTTTTTAACAAAAAAAAATGTAACAACTGCTGAATAAATTTTGTATTAAAAATAGATTGTTTCATTTATTTTTTCCTGAATTGGCATCAACGTAAGAGGTTAAAAACAAAAAAAATACTTAATTTTTTATGAACTTTATTAAGCTACTAAATCTTTTACATTTATCCATGAAGGTTCCTTGAAACCTAACCACCTTACATACAGCCTATTACTTTTACGTCTCAGTATTTTTTCTACAAGATATACATCTTTATATTTAGTTTTCTGCAGCTCCTGAGTATAAAATGCACCCTGAATAGGCTGTCCTGTCAAATCTTCCAAAAGTAAGTATATGGAATTGTGTTGCGAACATTTTTAATTTTAAATATTTCAGTACTCCAGTTGGGCGTATATCCTCTAGTAAATATAGTTCTTCTTTTCGAGATACGTACATAGTCTCCTTCTTCAAAACGTTGTTTATCTTTTCGTTTTACATTAGAAGAGTAAACATTAGCTAGTAAGGATGCTTCATTGGTAGAATTTACTTCTGATGGCGCTATACCAATCGTACGGTGTACTTTGCTATTGTAGGTATTTATGAGATCAGGTAAATGTTTTGTATAATTGTAGTTTCCTCTAAGACTAAACAATTGATACATCATAGATTTGAAGGTTCTACTAAACCTTTCAACAATTGAACTTTTAATTTGACTGTAAGTACTGTAGTGATTAATGTTGTGCTTCTTCATGAGCTTCTTGAAGGAAACATTGTAGAATTCCTTACCATTATCTGTCTGAATATTTTTGGGTACTCTACCACTCGAATTAAAAATGTTGTCCATTGCTTGAGTGATATCTTGAGCGCCTTTGGATTTAACAGGTTCCACCCAGGCATATTTTGAAAAACAATCAATCACTGCTAATATGTATTTGTAACCACTATTTTGGCGAGCATATGGTAACATTTCTATTAAATCAGCTTGCCATAAATCATCTATACCTTTGAGCAGTGTACGTCTTCGAGGGTAGCGTACACGTGCTGGTCTATGAAGTTCAGTAACTACAGCCTTTTTGGAAGACATTACCCTTGTTATTAAGCACCTTATCCTTTACAAAAATTTTTACATCTGATAATTATTTCTAAATCCAAGTATTATATTTATTCTTAACACTTGGAAACTTAATCAAAAACTGTTTTTAGCTGATAGGCTGTTAAAGGAGTATTCGGATTGAATGCATTCAGCCTATTTATTATTGTTTCAAATAGGCGTTGCACATATTTCTGAGTCACTAATTTTCTAGCCTCATCATAAGTTTCTAATAGGTACTTTTTGGTTACAAAATCTTCGTTCAGATAGTTTTGAAGGTATAATTTGGTTGGTAAATCTAATTTATCTATATAATTTTCCATGTATGTTTTAGTAATTAGGTCATTTTTACCTGAAGCATTTAAGTCAGTTACATATTTTTCCAGATATCTCTTATTGACAGCATCAAGATCCCTCAAAGGATCACTCACCCCTATTAAGCGTTTATTTTCAAAGTCGATATAATCACCATCTTCATCGTCACTTGCATGAAATACTTTCTTGATTTGGGGTAATGATCTACCAAATTTGTCGACAGACATGTTATTTGGCGCTGTGTTAAGCTAGCACTGAACAATTATTACAAAATTTTACCAGTTTAATAAATAATATCAGCCTCTCTCAGCTCTTCAATTATAGAGTGAATTTCATTTTCATGCCCTGTATGACCTGCACTAGCTGAGGCGTCTAGCAACCGAAGTCGTTCAACCAGTTCGTTTGGGTCATCCCAGTATTCATAAATACTTTGACCTTCCCACATGCCTTTACCAATTGTTTCCCTCGATCTTAGCGGGTATTTACCAGGTCTTGTTGCAATCAAAGTCAGAGGTGTTTGTCTGTTTGAAGCAGTTTCTGGTGGAGTATACCTAGTTTGTATTGAAATTTGTTCCGGTGATTTGGAGGGGGGACTGAAAAGAGGAGCGATGATATTTCTGTATTTCCATCCTCTGCTGGAACTAATTCCTTTTTCTTCACTAAACTGTCGCTTATGCGCATTACTTCTAATTAAAATGTCTTTATAACTGTCTAAATCATTTTCTGAATATTGTGTCGGTTGTTTTAAAAATAACAATTGTAACAAACCTGGTGTACCTTCATACCATTTTCCATTTACATTAATATCATCACCATCTATGGTTACCTGAGCATTTCCAATGGTCATCCCACCTTTTGATAGGATTCTAATTCCATATCTATCATCAAAATCTCTAGGATCGGCACTTATTATTTTCAATAAATATGGTTCTATTAAAGAGCCAATATCTTCTTCCCCCCTTAAAGTTTTCTCCAATTCCTGTTTATCAATTTTTCTTACGTACTCTAAAGGAGTGATCTCTCTACATCCTCAAACGTTTCTTCTTGTTTTATTGGAATAGTATACCTTTTCAGTTGCACAGGAGTAGAAGCTTTAATTGGTGAGTGTAAAGGTTCTTTAATTAGAGATTCTGTTTCTGTTGAAGCATCTGTAGTAGAAGCTTTAATCGGTGATTCCATTGCAGTTGAAGTATCTTTAGTAGAAGCTTTAATCGGTGAGTCCGTTGCAGTTGAAGCATCTTTTTTCAATTTCAAGGGCACATAATCTTCCATTAACGGGGCATCTTGTTTGCCCCGTTTTTTCCGCTGAACCAGCTCTTGCAGTGGCTCCGTAATGGGTTTCAACCTCCTTTCTAGTTCTTCTTGAGATGATTGAAGACCTCGCTTCATACTTTTGAATTTACTGCGTAATGATTTAGAAGTTTCAATAAGTTGTCTAGTAACTTTGGGATCCATGACGGAATGAGAAATCTATTCTGCTACCAGCCTATATATAGATAAACGTATCCAACCCCTTCCGAAACTTACCATTGTTAAAATCTCTTGTTTTATCCAGAGTTATAAATCCATGCGGCTCCTTCCAGCATATATTGCACATCTGTTTAAACTTCTCAAATGATACACTGGGGGAACTTACATGATCACTATAAACATGTTTTAAATTTAGGTCATCCTGTTTGAACAATATGATAAAGTTAGCATTGTCACGAATAAGGTGTTTAGGGATCCTAGCATAACTTTGGCAAAGATAAAAGCAGTCAATGTCCTTGTGGCGTCCCATACTGAAATATTTCCTGATATTTTCCTGCTCATCCATTGAAATATCATCAAAAACTATGACAGAGTTTGGTTCTGCCATATCAGGAGTGATTATTTGTTGAGTAGTATTAATTGTAAGGAATCCTATCTCTGGAACTAGTTTAAAGATCTCTTCTAAATATAAATATTTCTCTTGTTGAAGCGACTGACTGCAAAGATATACATGTGCGAATTTTAGTCCATTTGGTTGTAAAAGCAAACAAGCCATAAGATTGGTTTTACCAGAACCTGAAGTTCCACAAATAAGTGCTCGAATATTATCCGGTAGTAGTACACCATGTCGATTTATTTTCATATGTTCGTCTATCGAATTATTCAATAGATTGCAGATAGGTAAACTTTCACTTTGCTTCTCTAAACGCATAATTTATCAATTGGATGTGACACTATATATATAGTTGCTGGTCTCACTAATGTCATCATAATGAGAAGCAAAACTATCGGAAGAGGTCTTATAAATTCAGCGATTAACAAACTCCCTTTTGAAGTGCACATACCTGGTTACAGATTTTGCGGTCCCGGAACTAAACTACAAGAAAGATTAAAACGAGGAGATAGAGGTATTAATCCTTTGGACGAAGCCTGTCGGGAACACGACATTGCATACTCTCAACATAAGGATCTAGAATCAAGACATAAGGCTGACCTTATACTCGCCGATAAAGCTTGGCAAAGAACAAAGGCACGTGACGCCTCTTTTGGTGAGAAAGCGTCAGCCTGGGCAGTCACAAACGCCATGAAAGCTAAAGTAAAATTAGGTGGTGGGGTGAAAAAAGTAAAAACTATTAAAGATGTTATAAAAGCAGCACGTGTAAATTCACCTTTGTCGATTAGTGATGCGTCAAAGAAAGCTCTAAAGAAGGCAAAGAGTTATTTAAAAAAGTCAAAACCATCAAAAATACCCAGAGATTTACCTGTTCCAAGAACTGGCGGAATTCTTCCGTTTCTAGTACCCTTATTTGCAGGTCTATCTGCACTAGGAAGTTTAGCTGGTGGGGCATCAGCGATAGCAAAGGCAGTAAAGGATACACAGGTGGCGAGGGATCGTTTGGAAGAAGATAGAAGACATAATAGAAAATTAGAAGAGCAACAGATTGGCAAAGGGTTTTACCTTAAACCGTATAAGAAAGGGTATGGTCTTTATATAAGAAAAAACGAATGACTACTTCCTAACAGAGCGCTCACAAACATTGAATTAATGAAATACGCTAAAAATATTCCACATTTTAGAGGTGTATATATGCGTGATACATTGCCGAAATTTCCTAAAACTGATGAATGTGCTATTGTAAATTAGATTCAGCGTACAATCCTGGAACTCATTGGGTGGCATATATTAAGAAAGGTAACCAAGTTATATATTTTGATCCATTTGGGAATCTCAGACCACCATTAGAAATGCTACATTATTTTAACAAGAGTGAAGTCATGTATAATCGTGAGAGGTATCAAAATTGGAATACTCCTTATTGTGGACATTTATGTTTAGAATTTCTCTATAATTATGCATAACAAAGTTAACAGATGTTAGTCATGTCTTATACTTTTACCTTAACAGGTACATCTAGCGTCCTTAGCGCTAATATATTTCCACCAATTAGTTTATTAGATGGAGGTGACTATAACATTGGCTTGCTTAGCTTCCAATCTTATAACTCGATACCAAACATAGTTGAAAATGTAAACAATAAATTTCATTATGGTGACAAAGTGATTACTATTCCTACTGGGAACTATGAGGTTGAAGCTATAGCGGATTACCTAAAAAGACACATGCAGTCACCTCATTCAATTAAAATGAAAGGTAATGTTAACACTTTAAAGGTCGAATTCAAGTGTACCCAACCTGTTAATTTCAACAAAGAACATTCAATTGGTCCTTTGCTGGGATTTACTCATCATAAAGTACTGGATGCAAACGTTACTCATAAATCAGATGAAATTGTGAAAATTCACGGTGTAAATACAATTGCTATAAACTGTAATATAGCTGCAGGATCATACAGAAATGGTAAACCTGGGCACACAATATATGAGGTTTCCCCCACAGTTCCTCCAGGTTATAAACTGGTACATGAACCTACACCAGTCATGTATTTTCCAGTCATTGGAGAGAGAATTGACAATATTACACTAACTCTTACAGACCAAGACAATAATTTGGTGAACTTTCGTGAAGAAGTAATTACTATTCGACTACACCTGAAGAAAAATGGGTATTGATTTTCAAGGATATAAACCAGCTGTAGTTAAACCAGCCAGTATTCATCGTTTACCCCGCAGAGTGTTAACACCTTTAAACGTCTACTTTCTCCAGCAAATAGGACTTTTAGTTAAACCACGATGGAAGAAATACTAAATGTAAAGGAAGGGGTGTCTTTTGAAGAGAGGATAACCAACTATGAGTATCATACACATCAGCCATATACACAATCGTTGAATAATTCTGACGAGATCATTATTTCAGTGCAACAACAGGATATTTTCACAGTTCCGTAAAAGAGTTTTCTCTACATTCAAGGACAAGTAGAGAAAGATGAAACTAAACCAGATATAAGTGTGAGATTAGTGAGGAATGCTTTCATGTATCTCTTTGATGAAATCAAATATCAATTAAATGGAGTTTTAGTTGACCATGTCCGTAATCCAGGCATTGTCAGCACTCTTAAAGGATATGTTTCTTTTAACAGTGATAAAGTTAAAGCATTAGAAATAGCTGGTTGGAGCCCTCCTAATACAGATATCAAGCGTATTGATGATGGTGGTAATTTTGACTGCTGCATTCCATTGGACACAGTTATGGGCTTCTTTGAAGATTATAACAGAATAATTCTACAAGGGAAACATGAACTAATATTGCACAGAAGTAGAAGTGATAATGATTCCATATTTGGTACTGATGCAACAGTTAAAGCTCCTATTAAACTTAAATCAGTGCACTGGAGGATTCCATACGTAAAAGTGTCTGATCAACAAAAGCTCAAGTTTCTGAATGTTATCAACAACGGGAAGACCATACACATGGCATTTAGATCATGGGATCTAATCGAGTATCCAACACTGCCTGCTACCACTAAGCATACGTGGACATTGAAAACCACGACAAATTTGGAGAAACCTCGCTATGTGATTATAGCATTTCAAACCAACAGAAAGGATAACATACTAGCAGATCCAACAATTTTCGATAAAAATAACATTACTAATGTTAAACTACATCTAAATTCAGAGATTTATCCATATGACGATTTAAATGTAAATTTTTCCAAGAATTATTTCAGTTTTTTGTATTACATGTATCAAAATTTTCAACACAGTTACTATGGGAAAGCAAACCAACCTCTCATGTCTAAAAATCACTTTAGAGATTATGCACCGATTCTTGTAATTGACTGTTCCCGTCAGTCGGAAGCAATTAGATCATCTTCTGTAGACATCAGGTTAGAGATGGAATGTACTGAAGCTTTCAAGGCCAATACCACTGCATATGCTTTAATTTTACATGATAGCCTCGTGGAATATAATCCTTTATCACGCATGGGTTAGAAGAATGTAATTTGTTATAATAAGGGGAGGGATGAGTTTGATATAAATTGAGGCACAACAAAGAAGAACTCGTAGTCAGTCAATATGTGCGCTGCAGTAATAGATGTGCAAGGTTATCAAAGCTGCGAGCATGGATTCATCGTTAAGGAGCTGGCTATTGTCAACTTGACTGGTCTGGAGAAGCAATGGTTATTCAAACCCCCATCCTATGGAAATCCATACTCACCTCCCAATAGATGGGTATATAGAAATCTTCATGGAATCGGATGGGAAATTGGAAATTCTGACTATTCTGAACTTGATGATATTTTAAGGAATGAGACAAAGAACTATGCCTACCTATTTGCAAAAAGTGATGAAAAGTGTAAATTCCTAGAAGATATTATTGCAAAAACGTATTCAACCTTCAGGATTTTGGCTGTCCAAGCCTAAAACAATTATGTCCATATCATCACTTTTCTAAATGCGACTATCACGGTGAAACAAAGTATAACTGTGCTCTACAGTTCGGGAAAATATTAGTTTCTTGGCTTTTGAACAACTATCCAAAGGTAGATTTTACCAATTCTGGTGTTAGGGAGAATACTTTCAGAGGCTGGAAAACAACTCTAAGTCCTGAATTACTAGCCTTTAATGGATTTATCAAGATCAGAAACAATAGTGTTCAGTGTGTGTATTGTGGACTGCAACTTTCAGAAAAGACACTTAAAGAATGTCCTTGTAAATTACATATTTTAAATAATAAAAACTGTATGTGGTTTCAAAAACATGGAATTAAATAATTTTTTTATAATTTTTTGTTGTTTTAACCTTATTTTATTAGTTTTGAAGTTTTACTTATATATTTAAGTAAATGAAAATAGAAACAGAAATAAATTAAATTTTTGTAAAAATTATTGAAGAAAAAAAATAAAACTTTTTTAAAAAGCAATGGAAAATAACCTCTGGCGAGTAACATTATAGACGGCTTCAACAATGTAAAAAGAATGACATATGCATTTTATAATGCATTGTCTAGCTAAAGCGTATTTCTAGGCGTCTAACCTTGACAGTTATTTTACAAAAAATTAATAAGACACTAATAATTCATTAGATATTAATATACATTATGCACTTGCAAAGACACTAATAATTCATAAGATATTAATATACATTATGCACTTGCATAGTATACATTAATTTGTTTGGGTCAAAGACTGCTTTGAGCAATTATTTTAAAAAAAAGAGTCTAAACTCTGTATAAAAGGAACTCCAATTTTATCAAGTTCATCATTTGATCATCAATTGTAGCAGCAGCTGACCCCGCAGTGAGTACCTATACTTTATTTTGTATGTATTTCTATAATTTTTTAGTAAAAGATAAGTAATTTTTTATAAATTTTAAGTATTGTTGATTTTTTTATTCAGATGTCCGATTTGAAGAACAAACTGAATAACATAAACATTGAAGTTAAGTCTATTAAAGACTTAAACATTAATGAAAAGTACACAGTTATAAATTTTAGAAAATCAAAAACTAGATTTGGTGACACAGTAATAGCAACTTTGCAACACTTAGGCGGGGTACAGATGAACTGCTTTCTCCCACGTACCTATTTAAGTATACTTACGGATGAAAGTATATCCACTTATGAGCCAGGCTCATTACAACTAGTTTACGAAGGGTTAAACCCCAATAATTCATTTAAAGTAAAATTTGTTTAAAATGCACTTTTTATTCTTTTAAATGCACATTAAAAGAAATAATTTTACAAAATTTCAACTAGAATCAAACTAAAGTTCAACCACTTAACATCAGTTTCAATAATTTAGAATCCTGTTTAATATCTGTAAAAAATGTTCAAAAAATTTTACAAATCTAAAAGAAAAACAGAATCACGAAAAACAATGTGAACAGGAATGTGAAGGACTTTGTGTAAAATGTGGCCATCTGTTCAATAACTATTACAATTTGATTCGCCACGAAACATATTGTATGCTGGAACCTCAACCAAAGAAAACAAAAATTGAACCTAAGAGAGCAACCCTTTTAGCACAACCTGATGATGGTAAAGGTATTTTGGCATATGAAACAGGATTTTCTAACAGATTAAAATCATTTTTTATACGTTCCATTCAAAACTTTGATCTACCTTCGTTTCTTCAATCAATTAAGGATAAAATTATTATCTGCTTAACAGAATCAATTCAGGAACATAACAGTATTAAATTTAATCTTTTTGTTGAGTGTAAACTATATAATCAGTTGGGAGAAGAATTAGAAACAGCAGTTAAGACTAAAAATATAATAGCGGTTAAAGAAACAAATTTAGAACATGTATTGAACAAAGCTTTTTTTAAGTTACAAGAAGAATGGGAGGAGACGCAACTAAAGAAAAGTAATTGGTCTTTATTTGGTGTTGATGGAGTCCGTTTAAAAATTAATAAATATAACCCACTGAGAGGTAACACATACTTACCTTTACCTGCTAGTATATCTCGTAAAGGTGCCTGTATCAATGTGAAAAATAATGATACCAAATGCTTTCAGTATGCAATTTTAGCTAAACAGGTGCAAAAAAACGCCCACCGACTTAGCAAGTACACGCCTGATGTTTTGCAGAAATATGATTTTTCGGACATTACATTTCCCACGCCTTTACATGAAATACATAAATTTGAAAAACGGAATAATATATCGATCAACGTTTTTGGTATAGATGAAAAACAGAACATATATCCGTTGAAAATTTGTAAAAAAGAATTGACCGATCATCGCGATTTGTTATTCATTAACCAAGACAGTTTACAGCATTATGTGTACATTCAAAATTTTAATCGGCTAATTCACAGTCAACTTACTAAAAGTACAAGCAAAATAATTACCTGCAAACGATGTTTTACACATTACTACATAAAAAATGACGGCAAAGAAAGACTAGACAAACATTTACTTCTTTGTAACAACAATAAACCAGCTAGAATAGAGCTGCCAATTGATAAACCTTTTATAAAATTTGAAAATGTAGAACGTAAATTAAGAATACCTTTTGTAATATACTCAGATTTTGAGTCAATTTTAACGCCGATTCCAGAAGAATTACAACAAAATGTTAATAAAAAAACTATTCCATTCCAAAAGCATGAAGCAATGAGCTTTTGTTTGTACGTTAAGTCACCAGAAAACGTTTCTGACATATCTTCAAAAATACCTAAACAACCATATTTATATCGCGGACTAAATGCCCCAGCTCAGTTTATGCAATGTATTAAAATGATAGCCGAGGAGGTTTCCAAAATATATCAAATCAATAAGGAAATGACACCTCTTACTTTAGAAGAGCAAAGAATATTCGAAACTGCTAAAGAGTGCTTTATGTGTGGTAAAACATTTGACATTAATGAGAGGGATATCAAAGTGCACGATCACTGTCACATTACAGGTAAATTTAGAGGTGCCGCTCACAGCTCATGTAATTTAAGATATAGTAATCCGACATTTCTACCTGTTTTTTTCCATAACTTAAGTGGTTACGATAGCCATTACATAATTAAAGAACTTGGATATGATACTAACAAAATTAATGTTATTCCGAACACTGAAGAAAAGTACATTTCGTTTTCAAAACAAATAAACAGTAATATTACAGTTAGATTCCTTGATACTTATAGATTTATGCCTGAAAGCCTGGATAAGTTAATAAGAAATTTGCCAAATTTTAAAGAGGTGAAGAAATTTTATAACGATGAAGAAGTTAGGCTTTTAACAAGAAAAGGAGTGTTTCCTTATGATTATGTAACGTCTTTTGAAAAATTAGAAGTTACTGCTTTACCACGCATAGAAGAATTTCACAATCAACTTACAGGTTCTAACATAACAGCAGCAGATTATGAACACGCTTGCCAAGTTTGGTCAGTCTTCAAATGTAATAATTTAGGAGAATACAGCGATCATTACTTAAAAACGGACGTACTTTTCTTATCAGACATTTTTGAAAATTTCCGAGATATTACTTTAAAAACACATTTCCTTGATCCTGCACATTATTATACTTTACCAGGACTCTCATGGGACGCAATGCTTCAGTTTACTGGCGTTTGTTTAGAACTACTTTTGGACTATGAGCAGATAATGTTTATAGAAAATGGAATTAGAGGAGGTATATGCCAGGTATCTCACCGTCATTGTAAGGCAAACAATAAATACATGGATGAGTACGATCCAAATTTAGATTCAACGTTCATTTCATATCAAGATTGTAATAACTTGTACGGATTTTCCATGATCAAACCTTTACCCCTTGCTGAATTTACTTGGATACCCCCAGAAGAAATATGTATAGATGAGTTAGAAGAGAGTTCGGATTATGGATATATTCTAGATGTAGACTTAGATTACCCCCAGAAATTGCACGCAATTCATAACGATCTACCTTTCTTGCCTGAAATTATAAAAGTAAACAATCAAAAAAAGTTAATTCCTCATTTAAATAATAGAAAAAATTACATAGTCCACTATATAACTTTAAAACAAGCATTAAGACATGGGATAGTAATGAAAAAGATAAATAGAGTATTAAAATTTCGACAGTCTAACTTTTTAAAGCCATACATAGAACATAACACTAAACTTCGAGTAGCCGCCTCCAACAATTTTGAAAAAGATTTGTATAAATTATATAACAATTCAGTGTACGGAAAAACTATGGAAAACATTAGAAATAGGAAGAATATAGAATTGGTTTGTAATAGCAAAAGGTTGGAAAAGTTAATATCAAAACCATCATTTATAGATCGTACAATTTATGGAGAAAATTTAGCAGCAGTACATATGTTAAAATCAGTTATAAAATTTAATAAACCAATATATATCGGAATGAGTATTTTAGATTTATCTAAAACTATTATGTACGAATATCACTATGAAGTTATGCGTCCTAAGTATGGCCTGGAAAAATTGACTCTTGCTTACATGGACACTGACTCATTTATATATCTTATTAAGACTGACGATTTTTTTCAAGACATGTTAAACATGTTAGATTTTATGGATACTTCGGATTTTCCACCTAATCACCCATGTTATTCCAGCAAAAATAAAAAGAAACTAGGGAAATTTAAAGATGAAGCATGTGGGAAAATAATTTCAGAATTTGTCGGTTTAAGAGCAAAAATGTACGCAATTTGTTTTGACGAAAAATCAAATACTGCTAATATATTAAAAGCTAAAGGCATCCAAACACCTGCGTTAAAGAAATTCATTGAATATAAAGATTATTTAAAAACGTTACAAACCAAAACTGTTATGAGAACACAGGTTAAAAACATAAAATCAATTAAACATGATTTGTATACTGTAAAAATAAACAAAATAAGCTTATCTCCTTTTGACGATAAGCGCATAATTGATGATAGTGGAATCACTACTAAGGCAATAGGATATAGAAATTAATTTTATTAATTTTTTAAATTAATTAATATTATAATAACATAATTTTTTGATTTTGTTAGATGACTTTCTTAAAAAGTGATGAAATTGTAAATGAAGAACATTTTCAAGTAAATATAATTGAAAGAATTTGTTTTCAGCCATTAAATGATTCATTAATAATTGTTAAACAAAATTTAAAAATATTTGACAATCGCCATATAGCATGTTTTGCTACAGAAAAAAATACAAAAGAATACCATATTTTTGTAAATATGAAAAATTTCTACTCTAAATCATTCATAAATGATATATTAGTAGTAAATGATTTAAAAAATCATAAATGTATAAAAAGAAAACAAGTAAATAACATTCCATATTTATCGTTTATTAAAAACTCAACTGTTATTGTGTTTATATTTAAATCTAAAGGTGCAAACACTTTAAATAGTCGAAGTTATTCGGCCTTGCATCTATATGAAAGCAAACAAATTCATGTTATAATTAAAAATAATTGTATTATACCATGTGTACGTAGTAGAGTGTATTTGTATGTTCCAGAACACTTTTCCACCCCCCCGGCCCACTTCGTCGGCCGGCAAAATCACAGTTTTTAACCCCCACCACAAACCTCCCTTCCTCAGCTGCTCCTATGTGTGCTGATGGATAGAGTGAGGTGTATATATTTTTTTTTTATTCAAGGTCAGCAGCATTTAGAACTGCATCTTAATGTCTGCTGCAATAAAATATGCCAAACTTTTTGTTGTTGAGTCATTCTCTCTTTCCCCCCCCCCCCTCATTGTCAATTATTCAACCTGTCTCCCGCTCCCTCCCTCTTCCTATAATTAATATAAGATTAAAAATGAGTAATACACAATGTAAATATAAAAAGTTTATGGCTACGTTTCCGTACATTACTTTATCTGATACAGATTTAGCAATGACATATATGGGTTTATATAGAAACTTGAATCGATTAGAGGACTTGTCTAGAAGATTTTCTCAAAATCTGCTAATGGGCACTGTAATAATTGTGTGTGATCTGCTCCTAATGCTGAAATGTGTCCAGATTCGTGTGTGTGTGACACAATAGATTGGATATCTTACCAAATTCATTATGACTTGAGCAACTTGTTTACAGAAGAGGAGGAAAATTAGATAATTTTCGAAGTACATCTGTGCATAACAAGTTCCTATTAGAACAGGAGGATAATAGGAGAGGGGATAGTACAACATGCTCAAACATGATCCCTGTATCTTTCTTCCGTAGTACTTTTGCATCATGGCAAGTCTTTTCTTTCCATTCAAATCAATAAGGGGATAAGGTTAAATAAAAATACATATGTATACTTAAATGACAATTTAAAAGTACACAGAATTACAATATTGTTTTATACAAACTTTTTGCACATTAAAAGACACAGAATTAAATAACTAGACAATATTATTAATTATGGTGTGAAGGGTATACAGTTTCAATGAAAATGGTTCTTTGGTTTTATAAAGACGTACACATGGTATAATACAATTATTTTTAATTATAACATGAATTTGTTTGCTTTCATATAGATGCAAGGCCGAATAACTTCGACTATTTAAAGTGTTTGCACCTTTAGATTTAAATATAAACACAATAACAGTTGAGTTTTTAATAAACGATAAATATGGAATGTTATTTACTTGTTTTCTTTTGATACATTTATGATTTTTTAAATCATTTACTACTAATATATCATTTATGAATGATTTAGAGTAGAAATTTTTCATATTTACAAAAATATGGTATTCTTTTGTATTTTTTTCTGTAGCAAAACATGCTATATGGCGATTGTCAAATATTTTTAAATTTTGTTTAACAATTATTAATGAATCATTTAATGGCTGAAAACAAATTCTTTCAATTATATTTACTTGAAAATGTTCTTCATTTACAATTTCATCACTTTTTAAGAAAGTCATCTAACAAAATCAAAAAATTATGTTATTATAATATTAATTAATTTAAAAAATTAATAAAATTAATTTCTATATCCTATTGCCTTAGTAGTGATTCCACTATCATCAATTATGCGCTTATCGTCAAAAGGAGATAAGCTTATTTTGTTTATTTTTACAGTATACAAATCATGTTTAATTGATTTTATGTTTTTAACCTGTGTTCTCATAACAGTTTTGGTTTGTAACGTTTTTAAATAATCTTTATATTCAATGAATTTCTTTAACGCAGGTGTTTGGATGCCTTTAGCTTTTAATATATTAGCAGTATTTGATTTTTCGTCAAAACAAATTGCGTACATTTTTGCTCTTAAACCGACAAATTCTGAAATTATTTTCCCACATGCTTCATCTTTAAATTTCCCTAGTTTCTTTTTATTTTTGCTGGAATAACATGGGTGATTAGGTGGAAAATCCGAAGTATCCATAAAATCTAACATGTTTAACATGTCTTGAAAAAAATCGTCAGTCTTAATAAGATATATAAATGAGTCAGTGTCCATGTAAGCAAGAGTCAATTTTTCCAGGCCATACTTAGGACGCATAACTTCATAGTGATATTCGTACATAATAGTTTTAGATAAATCTAAAATACTCATTCCGATATATATTGGTTTATTAAATTTTATAACTGATTTTAACATATGTACTGCTGCTAAATTTTCTCCATAAATTGTACGATCTATAAATGATGGTTTTGATATTAACTTTTCCAACCTTTTGCTATTACAAACCAATTCTATATTCTTCCTATTTCTAATGTTTTCCATAGTTTTTCCGTACACTGAATTGTTATATAATTTATACAAATCTTTTTCAAAATTGTTGGAGGCGGCTACTCGAAGTTTAGTGTTATGTTCTATGTATGGCTTTAAAAAGTTAGACTGTCGAAATTTTAATACTCTATTTATCTTTTTCATTACTATCCCATGTCTTAATGCTTGTTTTAAAGTTATATAGTGAACTATGTAATTTTTTCTATTATTTAAATGAGGAATTAACTTTTTTTGATTGTTTACTTTTATAATTTCAGGCAAGAAAGGTAGATCGTTATGAATTGCGTGCAATTTCTGGGGGTAATCTAAGTCTACATCTAGAATATATCCATAATCCGAATTCTCTTCTAACTCATCTATACATATTTCTTCTGGGGGTATCCAAGTAAATTCAGCAAGGGGTAAAGGTTTGATCATGGAAAATCCGTACAAGTTATTACAATCTTGATATGAAATGAACGTTGAATCTAAATTTGGATCGTACTCATCCATGTATTTATTGTTTGCCTTACAATGACGGTGAGATACCTGGCATATACCTCCTCTAATTCCATTTTCTATAAACATTATCTGCTCATAGTCCAAAAGTAGTTCTAAACAAACGCCAGTAAACTGAAGCATTGCGTCCCATGAGAGTCCTGGTAAAGTATAATAATGTGCAGGATCAAGGAAATGTGTTTTTAAAGTAATATCTCGGAAATTTTCAAAAATGTCTGATAAGAAAAGTACGTCCGTTTTTAAGTAATGATCGCTGTATTCTCCTAAATTATTACATTTGAAGACTGACCAAACTTGGCAAGCGTGTTCATAATCTGCTGCTGTTATGTTAGAACCTGTAAGTTGATTGTGAAATTCTTCTATGCGTGGTAAAGCAGTAACTTCTAATTTTTCAAAAGACGTTACATAATCATAAGGAAACACTCCTTTTCTTGTTAAAAGCCTAACTTCTTCATCGTTATAAAATTTCTTCACCTCTTTAAAATTTGGCAAATTTCTTATTAACTTATCCAGGCTTTCAGGCATAAATCTATAAGTATCAAGGAATCTAACTGTAATATTACTGTTTATTTGTTTTGAAAACGAAATGTACTTTTCTTCAGTGTTCGGAATAACATTAATTTTGTTAGTATCATATCCAAGTTCTTTAATTATGTAATGGCTATCGTAACCACTTAAGTTATGGAAAAAAACAGGTAGAAATGTCGGATTACTATATCTTAAATTACATGAGCTGTGAGCGGCACCTCTAAATTTACCTGTAATGTGACAGTGATCGTGCACTTTGATATCCCTCTCATTAATGTCAAATGTTTTACCACACATAAAGCACTCTTTAGCAGTTTCGAATATTCTTTGCTCTTCTAAAGTAAGAGGTGTCATTTCCTTATTGATTTGATATATTTTGGAAACCTCCTCGGCTATCATTTTAATACATTGCATAAACTGAGCTGGGGCATTTGGTCCGCGATATAAATATGGTTGTTTAGGTATTTTTGAAGATATGTCAGAAACGTTTTCTGTTGACTTAACGTACAAACAAAAGCTCATTGCTTCATGCTTTTGGAATGGAATAGTTTTTTTATTAACATTTTGTTGTAATTCTTCTGGAATCGGCGTTAAAATTGACTCAAAATCTGAGTATATTACAAAAGGTATTCTTAATTTACGTTCTACATTTTCAAATTTTATAAAAGGTTTATCAATTGGCAGCTCTATTCTAGCTGGTTTATTGTTGTTACAAAGAAGTAAATGTTTGTCTAGTCTTTCTTTGCCGTCATTTTTTATGTAGTAATGTGTAAAACATCGTTTGCAGGTAATTATTTTGCTTGTACTTTTAGTAAGTTGACTGTGAATTAGCCGATTAAAATTTTGAATGTACACATAATGCTGTAAACTGTCTTGGTTAATTAATAACAAATCGCGATGATCGGTCAATTCTTTTTTACAAATTTTCAACGGATATATGTTCTGTTTTTCATCTATACCAAAAACGTTGATCGATATATTATTCCGTTTTTCAAATTTATGTATTTCATGTAAAGGCGTGGGAAATGTAATGTCCGAAAAATCATATTTCTGCAAAACATCAGGCGTGTACTTGCTAAGTCGGTGGGCGTTTTTTTGCACCTGTTTAGCTAAAATTGCATACTGAAAGCATTTGGTATCATTATTTTTCACATTGATACAGGCACCTTTACGAGATATACTAGCAGGTAAAGGTAAGTATGTGTTACCTCTCAGTGGGTTATATTTATTAATTTTTAAACGGACTCCATCAACACCAAATAAAGACCAATTACTTTTCTTTAGTTGCGTCTCCTCCAATTCTTCTTGTAACTTAAAAAAAGCTTTGTTCAATACATGTTCTAAATTTGTTTCTTTAACCGCTATTATATTTTTAGTCTTAACTGCTGTTTCTAATTCTTCTCCCAACTGATTATATAGTTTACACTCAACAAAAAGATTAAATTTAATACTGTTATGTTCCTGAATTGATTCTGTTAAGCAGATAATAATTTTATCCTTAATTGATTGAAGAAACGAAGGTAGATCAAAGTTTTGAATGGAACGTATAAAAAATGATTTTAATCTGTTAGAAAATCCTGTTTCATATGCCAAAATACCTTTACCATCATCAGGTTGTGCTAAAAGGGTTGCTCTCTTAGGTTCAATTTTTGTTTTCTTTGGTTGAGGTTCCAGCATACAATATGTTTCGTGGCGAATCAAATTGTAATAGTTATTGAACAGATGGCCACATTTTACACAAAGTCCTTCACATTCCTGTTCACATTGTTTTTCGTGATTCTGTTTTTCTTTTAGATTTGTAAAATTTTTTGAACATTTTTTACAGATATTAAACATGATTCTAAATTATTGAAACTGATGTTAAGTGGTTGAACTTTAGTTTGATTCTAGTTGAAATTTTGTAAAATTATTTCTTTTAATGTGCATTTAAAAGAATAAAAAGTGCATTTTAAACAAATTTTACTTTAAATGAATTATTGGGGTTTAACCCTTCGTAAACTAGTTGTAATGAGCCTGGCTCATAAGTGGATATAATTTCATCCGTAAGTATACTTAAATAGGTACGTGGGAGAAAGCAGTTCATCTGTACCCCGCCTAAGTGTTGCAAAGTTGCTATTACTGTGTCACCAAATCTAGTTTTTGATTTTCTAAAATTTATAACTGTGTACTTTTCATTAATGTTTAAGTCTTTAATAGACTTAACTTCAATGTTGATGTTATTCAGTTTGTTCTTCAAATCGGACATCTGAATAAAAAAATCAACAATACTTAAAATTTATAAAAAATTACTTATCTTTTACTAAAAAATTATAGAAATACATACAAAATAAAGTATAGGTACTCACTGCGGGGTCAGCTGCTGCTACAATTGATGATCAAATGATGAACTTGATAAAATTGGAGTTCCTTTTATACAGAGTTTAGACTCTTTTTTTTTAAAAATTGCTCAAAGCAGTCTTTGACCCAAACAAATTAATGTATACTATGCAAGTGCATAATGTATATTAATATCTTATGAATTATTAGTGTCTTTGCAAGTGCATAATGTATATTAATATCTAATGAATTATTAGTGTCTTATTAATTTTTTGTAAAATAACTGTCAAGGTTAGACGCCTAGAAATACGCTTTAGCTAGACAATGCATTATAAAATGCATATGTCATTCTTTTTACATTGTTGAAGCCGTCTATAATGTTACTCGCCAGAGGTTATTTTCCATTGCTTTTTAAAAAAGTTTTATTTTTTTTCTTCAATAATTGTTACAAAAATTTAATTTATTTCTGTTTCTATTTTCATTTACTTAAATATATAAGTAAAACTTCAAAACTAATAAAATAAGGTTAAAGAAGAAACAACAAAAAATTATAAAAAAATTATTTAATTCCATGTTTTTGAAACCACATACAGTTTTTATTATTTAAAATATGTAATTTACAAGGACATTCTTTAAGTGTCTTTTCTGAAAGTTGCAGTCCACAATACACACACTGAACACTATTGTTTCTGATCTTGATAAATCCATTAAAGGCTAGTAATTCAGGACTTAGAGTTGTTTTCCAGCCTCTGAAAGTATTCTCCCTAACACCAGAATTGGTAAAATCTACCTTTGGATAGTTGTTCAAAAGCCAAGAAACTAATATTTTCCCGAACTGTAGAGCACAGTTATACTTTGTTTCACCGTGATAGTCGCATTTAGAAAAGTGATGATATGGACATAATTGTTTTAGGCTTGGACAGCCAAAATCCTGAAGGTTGAATACAGTTTTTTCAATAATATCTCCTAGGAATTTACACTTTTCATCACCTTTTGCAAATAGGTAGCCATAGTTCTTTGTCTCATTCCTTAAAATATCATCAAGTTCAGAATAGTCAGAATTTCCAATTTCCCATCCGATTCCATGAAGATTTCTATATACCCATCTATTGGGAGGTGAGTATGGATTTCCATAGGATGGGGGTTTGAATAACCATTGCTTCTCCAGACCAGTCAAGTTGACAATAGCCAGCTCCTTAACGATGAATCCATGCTCGCAGCTTTGATAACCTTGCACATCTATTACTGCAGCGCACATATTGACTGACTACGAGTTCTTCTTTGTTGTGCCTCACTTTATATCAAACTCATCCCTCCCCTTATTATAACAAATTACATTCTTCTAACCATGCCTGATAAAGGATTATATTCCACGAGGCTATCATGTAAAATTAAAGCATATGCAGTGGTATTGGCCTTGAAAGCTTCAGTACATTCCATCTCTAACCTGATGTCTACAGAAGATGATCTAATTGCTTCCGACTGACGGGAACAGTCAATTACAATAATCGGTGCATAATCTCTAAAGTGATTTTTAGACATGAGAGGTTGGTTTGCTTTCCCATAGTAACTGTGTTGAAAATTTTGATACATGTAATACAAAAAACTGAAATAATTCTTGGAAAAATTTACATTTAAATCGTCATATGGATAAATCTCTGAATTTAGATGTAGTTTAACATTAGTAATGTTATTTTGATCGAAAATTGTTGGATCTGCTAGTATGTTATCCTTTCTGTTGGTTTGAAATGCTATAATCACATAGCGAGGTTTCTCCAAATTTGTCGTGGTTTTCAATGTCCACGTATGCTTAGTGGTAGCAGGCAGTGTTGGATACTCGATTAGATCCCATGATCTAAATGCCATGTGTATGGTCTTCCCTTTGTTGATAACATTCAGAAACTTGAGCTTTTGTTGATCAGACACTTTTACGTATGGAATCCTCCAGTGCACTGATTTAAGTTTAATAGGAGCTTTAACTGTTGCATCAGTACCAAATATGGAATCATTATCACTTCTACTTCTGTGCAATATTAGTTCATGTTTCCCTTGTAGAATTATTCTGTTATAATCTTCAAAGAAGCCCATAACTGTGTCCAATGGAATGCAGCAGTCAAAATTACCACCATCATCAATAAGCTTGATATCTGTATTAGGAGGGCTCCAACCAGCTATTTCTAATGCTTTAACTTTATCACTGTTAAAAGAAACATATCCTTTAAGAGTGCTGACAATTCCTGGATTACGGACATGGTCAACTAAAACTCCATTTAATTGATATTTGATTTCATCAAAGAGATACATGAAAGCATTCCTCACTAATCTCACACTTATATCTGGTTTAGTTTCATCTTTCTCTACTTGTCCTTGAATGTAGAGAAAACTCTTTGACGGAACTGTGAAAATATCCTGTTGTTGCACTGAAATAATGATCTCGTCAGAATTATTCAACGATTGTGTATATGGCTGATGTGTATGATACTCATAGTTGGTTATCCTCTCTTCAAAAGACACCCCTTCATTTACATTTAGTATTTCTTCCATCGTGGTTTAACTAAAAGTCCTATTTGCTGGAGAAAGTAGACGTTTAAAGGTGTTAACACTCTGCGGGGTAAACGATGAATACTGGCTGGTTTAACTACAGCTGGTTTATATCCTTGAAAATCAATACCCATTTTTCTTCAGGTGTAGTCGAATAGTAATTACTTCTTCACGAAAGTTCACCAAATTATTGTCTTGGTCTGTAAGAGTTAGTGTAATATTGTCAATTCTCTCTCCAATGACTGGAAAATAAATGACTGGTGTAGGTTCATGTACCAGTTTATAACCTGGAGGAACTGTGGGGGAAAACTCATATATTGTGTGCCCAGGTTTACCATTTCTGTATGATCCTGCAGCTATATTACAGTTTATAGCAATTGTATTTACACCGTGAATTTTCACAATTTCATCTGATTTATGAGTAACGTTTGCATCCAGTACTTTATGATGAGTAAATCCCAGCAAAGGACCAATTGAATGTTCTTTGTTGAAATTAACAGGTTGGGTACACTTGAATTCGACCTTTAAAGTGTTAACATTACCTTTCATTTTAATTGAATGAGGTGACTGCATGTGTCTTTTTAGGTAATCCGCTATAGCTTCAACCTCATAGTTCCCAGTAGGAATAGTAATCACTTTGTCACCATAATGAAATTTATTGTTTACATTTTCAACTATGTTTGGTATCGAGTTATAAGATTGGAAGCTAAGCAAGCCAATGTTATAGTCACCTCCATCTAATAAACTAATTGGTGGAAATATATTAGCGCTAAGGACGCTAGATGTACCTGTTAAGGTAAAAGTATAAGACATGACTAACATCTGTTAACTTTGTTATGCATAATTATAGAGAAATTCTAAACATAAATGTCCACAATAAGGAGTATTCCAATTTTGATACCTCTCACGATTATACATGACTTCACTCTTGTTAAAATAATGTAGCATTTCTAATGGTGGTCTGAGATTCCCAAATGGATCAAAATATATAACTTGGTTACCTTTCTTAATATATGCCACCCAATGAGTTCCAGGATTGTACGCTGAATCTAAATTTACAATAGCACATTCATCAGTTTTAGGAAATTTTGGCAATGTATCACGCATATATACACCTCTAAAATGTGGAATATTTTTAGCGTATTTCATTAATTCAATGTTTGTGAGCGCTCTGTTAGGAAGTAGTCATTCGTTTTTTCTTATATAAAGACCATACCCTTTCTTATACGGTTTAAGGTAAAACCCTTTGCCAATCTGTTGCTCTTCTAATTTTCTATTATGTCTTCTATCTTCTTCCAAACGATCCCTCGCCACCTGTGTATCCTTTACTGCCTTTGCTATCGCTGATGCCCCACCAGCTAAACTTCCTAGTGCAGATAGACCTGCAAATAAGGGTACTAGAAACGGAAGAATTCCGCCAGTTCTTGGAACAGGTAAAACTCTGGGTATTTTTGATGGTTTTGACTTTTTTAAATAACTCTTTGCCTTCTTTAGAGCTTTCTTTGACGCATCACTAATCGACAAAGGTGAATTTACACGTGCTGCTTTTATAACATCTTTAATAGTTTTTACTTTTTTCACCCCACCACCTAATTTTACTTTAGCTTTCATGGCGTTTGTGACTGCCCAGGCTGACGCTTTCTCACCAAAAGAGGCGTCACGTGCCTTTGTTCTTTGCCAAGCTTTATCGGCGAGTATAAGGTCAGCCTTATGTCTTGATTCTAGATCCTTATGTTGAGAGTATGCAATGTCGTGTTCCCGACAGGCTTCGTCCAAAGGATTAATACCTCTATCTCCTCGTTTTAATCTTTCTTGTAGTTTAGTTCCGGGACCGCAAAATCTGTAACCAGGTATGTGCACTTCAAAAGGGAGTTTGTTAATCGCTGAATTTATAAGACCTCTTCCGATAGTTTTGCTTCTCATTATGATGACATTAGTGAGACCAGCAACTATATATATAGTGTCACATCCAATTGATAAATTATGCGTTTAGAGAAGCAAAGTGAAAGTTTACCTATCTGCAATCTATTGAATAATTCGATAGACGAACATATGAAAATAAATCGACATGGTGTACTACTACCGGATAATATTCGAGCACTTATTTGTGGAACTTCAGGTTCTGGTAAAACCAATCTTATGGCTTGTTTGCTTTTACAACCAAATGGACTAAAATTCGCACATGTATATCTTTGCAGTCAGTCGCTTCAACAAGAGAAATATTTATATTTAGAAGAGATTTTTAAACTAGTTCCAGAGATAGGATTCCTTACAATTAATACTACTCAACAAATAATCACTCCTGATATGGCAGAACCAAACTCTGTCATAGTTTTTGATGATATTTCAATGGATGAGCAGGAAAATATCAGGAAATATTTCAGTATGGGACGCCACAAGGACATTGACTGCTTTTATCTTTGCCAAAGTTATGCTAGGATCCCTAAACACCTTATTCGTGACAATGCTAACTTTATCATATTGTTCAAACAGGATGACCTAAATTTAAAACATGTTTATAGTGATCATGTAAGTTCCCCCAGTGTATCATTTGAGAAGTTTAAACAGATGTGCAATATATGCTGGAAGGAGCCGCATGGATTTATAACTCTGGATAAAACAAGAGATTTTAACAATGGTAAGTTTCGGAAGGGGTTGGATACATTTATCTATATATAGGCTGGTAGCAGAATAGATTTCTCATTCCGTCATGGATCCCAAAGTTACTAGACAACTTATTGAAACTTCTAAATCATTACGCAGTAAATTCAAAAGTATGAAGCGAGGTCTTCAATCATCTCAAGAAGAACTAGAAAGGAGTTTGAAACCCATTACGGAGCCACTGCAAGAGCTGGTTCAGCGGAAAAAATGGGGCAAACAAGATGCCCCGTTAATGGAAGATTATGTGCCCTTGAAATTGAAAAAAGATGCTTCAACTGCAACGGACTCACCGATTAAAGCTTCTACTAAAGATACTTCAACTGCAATGGAATCACCGATTAAAGCTTCTACTAAAGATGCTTCAACAGAAACAGAATCTCTAATTAAAGAACCTTTACACTCACCAATTAAAGCTTCTACTCCTGTGCAACTGAAAAGGTATACTATTCCAATAAAACAAGAAGAAACGTTTGAGGATGTAGAAGAGATCACTCCTTTAGAGTACATAAGAAAAATTGATAAACAGGAATTGGAGAAAACTTTAAGGGGGGAAGAAGATATTGGCTCTTTAATAGAACCATATTTATTGAAAATAATAAGTGCCGATCCTAGAGATTTTGATGATAGATATGGAATTAGAATCCTATCAAAAGGTGGGATGACCATTGGAAATGCTCAGGTAACCATAGATGGTGATGATATTAATGTAAATGGAAAATGGTATGAAGGTACACCAGGTTTGTTACAATTGTTATTTTTAAAACAACCGACACAATATTCAGAAAATGATTTAGACAGTTATAAAGACATTTTAATTAGAAGTAATGCGCATAAGCGACAGTTTAGTGAAGAAAAAGGAATTAGTTCCAGCAGAGGATGGAAATACAGAAATATCATCGCTCCTCTTTTCAGTCCCCCCTCCAAATCACCGGAACAAATTTCAATACAAACTAGGTATACTCCACACGAAACTGCTTCAAACAGACAAACACCTCTGACTTTGATTGCAACAAGACCTGGTAAATACCCGCTAAGATCGAGGGAAACAATTGGTAAAGGCATGTGGGAAGGTCAAAGTATTTATGAATACTGGGATGACCCAAACGAACTGGTTGAACGACTTCGGTTGCTATACGCCTCAGCTAGTGCAGGTCATACAGGGCATGAAAATGAAATTCACTCTATAATTGAAGAGCTGAGAGAGGCTGATATTATTTATTAAACTGGTAAAATTTTGTAATAATTGTTCAGTGCTAGCTTAACACAGCGCCAAATAACATGTCTGTCGACAAATTTGGTAGATCATTACCCCAAATCAAGAAAGTATTTCATGCAAGTGACGATGAAGATGGTGATTATATCGACTTTGAAAATAAACGCTTAATAGGGGTGAGTGATCCTTTGAGGGATCTTGATGCTGTCAATAAGAGATATCTGGAAAAATATGTAACTGACTTAAATGCTTCAGGTAAAAATGACCTAATTACTAAAACATACATGGAAAATTATATAGATAAATTAGATTTACCAACCAAATTATACCTTCAAAACTATCTGAACGAAGATTTTGTAACCAAAAAGTACCTATTAGAAACTTATGATGAGGCTAGAAAATTAGTGACTCAGAAATATGTGCAACGCCTATTTGAAACAATAATAAATAGGCTGAATGCATTCAATCCGAATACTCCTTTAACAGCCTATCAGCTAAAAACAGTTTTTGATTAAGTTTCCAAGTGTTAAGAATAAATATAATACTTGGATTTAGAAATAATTATCAGATGTAAAATTTTTTGTAAAGGATAAGGTGCTTAAATAACAAGGGTAATGTCTTCCAAAAAGGCTGTAGTTGCTGAACTTCATAGACCAGCACGTGTACGCTACCCTCGAAGACGTACACTGCTCAAAGGTATAGATGATTTATGGCAAGCTGATTTAATAGAAATGTTACCATATGCTCGCCAAAATAGTGGTTACAAATACATATTAGCAGTGATTGATTGTTTTTCAAAATATGCCTGGGTGGAACCTGTTAAATCCAAAGGCGCTCAAGATATCACTCAAGCAATGGACAACATTTTTAATTCGAGTGGTAGAGTACCCAAAAATATTCAGACAGATAATGGTAAGGAATTCTACAATGTTTCCTTCAAGAAGCTCATGAAGAAGCACAACATTAATCACTACAGTACTTACAGTCAAATTAAAAGTTCAATTGTTGAAAGGTTTAATAGAACCTTCAAATCTATGATGTATCAATTGTTTAGTCTTAGAGGAAACTACAATTATACAAAACATTTACCTGATCTCATAAATACCTACAATAGCAAAGTACACCGTACGATTGGTATAGCGCCATCAGAAGTAAATTCTACCAATGAAGCATCCTTACTAGCTAATGTTTACTCTTCTAATGTAAAACGAAAAGATAAACAACGTTTTGAAGAAGGAGACTATGTACGTATCTCGAAAAGAAGAACTATATTTACTAGAGGATATACGCCCAACTGGAGTACTGAAATATTTAAAATTAAAAATGTTCGCAACACAATTCCATATACTTACTTGTTGGAAGATTTGACAGGACAGCCTATTCAAGGTGCATTTTATACTCAGGAGCTGCAGAAAACTAAATATAAAGATGTATATCTTGTAGAAAAAATACTGAGACGTAAAAGTAATAGGCTGTATGTAAGGTGGTTAGGTTTCAAGGAACCTTCATGGATAAATGTAAAAGATTTAGTAGCTTAATAAAGTTCATAAAAAATTAAGTATTTTTTTTGTTTTTAACCTCTTACGTTGATGCCAATTCAGGAAAAAATAAATGAAACAATCTATTTTTAATACAAAATTTATTCAGCAGTTGTTACATTTTTTTTGTTAAAAAAATCACAGTTCAATAATTTTTTTAAATTACTGACTTGTTTATTAACATCTTCAATTAGACTCACTAATTTAAAATATTCATTTCTTAATAAATTGATCTTCGGAGGCTGATATTTGAGGAGATCTTCAAGCCATGATGGTTTCCCCTGGATAACCATAGTTTTATGAGTGAAGTTCTCAAAGTAAACTGATGAATGCTTCAATTGAATATCGGACATAGGGGATCCGTTTTTATTACCAAAAAATTCATCACATATTTGCTTGCTAGCTTGGAGAATTGCCCAATCTTCATCGTTTAAATAGATAACTGATTTTTTTGTTTTTAATGCTATAAGTGGTTCATCATCTTCAGAAAGACCTGTCACTAATTGTTTTGAATTGATGGTGTTGAGCGAGAAGCTGGTTGTAAGCTGCAATTTTATACCACTTGCCATCTTGAGATATGACCGCAAACTGGGAAGTCACACTACTTCTCACCAACTACATTTACCTCCCCCACTATTCTTTCGCTGAACAGCTGATTTAAATCTCTTTTAATGCAGTGGGCTAAATAAGCAATGTGTGAACAAGGACAATTATCAGGTCCAACTTTTTGTTTTGGATTTGACCAAACACAATTTATATAATGTTTATTAGCTGCCATAACAGTATATTCTTTAGAATACGTTTCTAAAGATTTTAAGTCACTGTACAGATTGATATAACTTAGTACTAAATCCAAATCGGTGGGCGTGATGGTTGGATATGTTGAAACAAACCTAATATAATTATCACTCGCAGAAATCTCTTTCCACTCTACCGCCATTTTACTAACTGAGCTTCTTTAAAGGTGGTACACTTTTATATATTATATAGCCCTCTTTTACTTAAATGATTTGAACTAAAAAAAACTTTTTCCAAGTGTAAAGGTCAGCCAGTGCACCGCTAATAAATTTTTTTCATTATATCTCCAAATATGACATCATCACGTAACAAACATTGTGTATTACTCATTTTTAATCTTATATTAATTATCGGAAGAGGGAGGGAGCGGAAGACAGGTTGAATAATTGACAATGAGGGGCGGGGGGGGGGTATAAAGAGAGAATGACTCAACAACAAAAAGTTTGGCATATTTTATTGCAGCAGACATTAAGATGCAGTTCTAAATGCTGCTGACCTTGAATAAAAAAAAAATATATACACCTCACTCTATCCATCAGCACACATAGGAGCAGCTGAGGAAGGGAGGTTTGTGGTGGGGGTTAAAAACTGTGATTTTGCCGGCCGACGAAGTGGGCCGGGGGGGTGGAAAAGTGTTCTGGAACATACAAATACACTCTACTGTACGTCTTTATAAAACCAAAGAACCATTTTCATTGAAACTGTATACCCTTCACACCATAATTAATAATATTGTCTAGTTATTTAATTCTGTGTCTTTTAATGTGCAAAAAGTTTGTATAAAACAATATTGTAATTCTGTGTACTTTTAAATTGTCATTTAAGTATACATATGTATTTTTATTTAACCTTATCCCCTTATTTATTTGAATGGAAAGAAAAGACTTGCCATGATGCAAAAGTACTACGGAAGAAAGATACAGGGATCATGTTTGAGCATGTTGTACTATCCCCTCTCCTATTATCCTCCTGTTCTAATAGGAACTTGTTATGCACAGATGTACTTCGAAAATTATCTATTTTTCCTCCTCTTCTGTAAACAAGTTGCTCAAGTCATAATGAATTTGGTAAGATATCCAACCTATTGTGTCACACACACACGAATATGGACACATTTCAGCATTAGGATCAGATCACACACAATTATTGTAGTGCCCATTAGCAGCTTTTGTAGAAAATCTTCTAGACACGTCCTCTAATCGATTCAAGTTTCTATATAAACCCATATATGTCATTGCTAAATCTGTATCAGATAAAGTAATGTACGGAAACGTAGCCATAAACTTTTTATATTTACATTGTGTATTACTCATTTTTAATCTTATATTAATTATAGGAAGAGGGAGGGAGCGGGAGACAGGTTGAATAATTGACAATGAGGGGGGGGGGGGGA